>JASAND010012947.1:0-17882 GCA_030248195.1 Trissonchulus latispiculum
CCCCCCCCCACAAATTGGCCCCCTCTCACACCGCCCCTATATGGGTACGTGGTCCAAACGGGGGGCGTTCACTGCTTTGCATAATTACACGCTGAAATTAACAGGGGCCCAATTTGGGGAGGGGGTGCAAGTGTGTATACACATAGATGTACAAAATATACTAAGCGAGTGAGCGACCCCCGTTTGGAACTATGTACCCATATAGGGGCGGTGTGAGAGGGGGTCGATTTGTGGGGGGGGGTAAGCCGTTAGCGCGCATCGCATAGTTTTAGCCTTCATTGCATAGACTGTGACGCTTGTCACACTCTTATCATTATGTACTCTTGGCTATATACGATATGAGCTTCAGTCACTCTTTCTTAACGTAGTCGCACTAATCAGATTGAATTTATGTTTTCTAACAGTGTCTGTATGGAATATACTTATATATTCTTTTGTATGTATCACTATATGCTTCACTTTCCATCATATTTATTCATCACCGTTTACGTATATATATATATGTTTTCTGCCTAACTTATGCCTTTGTTAATTTTATTCTTCTTTATTTTAATTTTATTTCTTTTCATTTCTGTTGGCTATGGCTACCGGTCGAACCAATAGTTCTTTATCTGACGTCACTGGAAGTTATAAGTTTGATAACACGGTCACATCACTTACCTCGCTTCTCTTGTTTTTTCCATAGACACTCAGGGGTTCGAACGGTTGAGAAATACTCCCACGCTCCTCTTTGTGTCAGCACAAATTGTGCAGATCTCACAGGTGCAATTTAACAATTATCAATCATTAAATTATCCGATTTTTTGAAAATACACGGATATTTTACTAGCTTTTCGTCTTGTAGCCTTAAAAGATTACTCGATTTAAAAAATTTTACTACTTTAACTCGCCTTTTCCTATATATCATTTATGGCTCTATCTATTTAAACCATTGTGGTCAGAACAATGAATTCTGAATTTTTGTTTTCTAAATTAATTATCGTTCATTAATTATCCAAAAGATTGCTTAATCCCCGGATATTTTACTAGCTTTTCGTCTTGTAGCCTTAAAAGATTACTCTATTTAAAAAATTTTAACTACTTTAACTCGCCGTTTCCTATATAGCCCTTGTGGCTCTATCTACCTCAACCCTTGTGGTTCTATCTATCTTAACCCTTGGTGGTTCTATCTATCTTAACCCTTGTGGTTCTATCTATCTTAACCCTTGGTGGTTCTATCTATCTTAACGCTTGTGGTTCTATCTATCTTAACCCTTGTGGTTCTATCTATCTTAACCCTTGTGGTTCTATCTATCTTATCTTTCACGGTTCTATGTAATTAAACTCTTTGCCTTTTATTTATCTCAATCAAAATTGTCTTTCTAAGTTGGAGCATACATATATTCTTAACTAATAGTTAAGTTCAATTTAATATAAAAAATGTGTTGTGTTTCGATTAATGGCTCTAGTACAGCCTACTTAATGTACAAAATTTTACAATTTTAAATAACCTAAAAAAATATTTCGATTATTGCAAGGTATTAAAATTTTAAATATTTTCCTTTTAACGAGTAGGCCTCTCGGTCCCTGTCCTGTTCAGGGTAATCAAAAGGCGCCACTGGTGTGATCCCGTTTTAACTGCTGGCTATAGTCGCGTTCTACCAGCCGGCCAGACTGCCAGTGGGTCAGTGGGAGGGCTATTTGGTCCAATGGTGGTCGAGCCCACCAAAGCCAGGCAAACCCTAACTAATAGGCATCCACCACGCGCCCACCTGGATTACCGTTGGGTGAGGTAATCTATCAGGGGCCTATTTCATAAAACTACATTGGCTACATTACATTTCTTACATTAAAATGTAGCTACATTACATTTGCTACATTTTTGGGTTTCATAAAACAAATGTAAGTTTTACATTGTAATGTAACTACATTACATTTGGGAAATCCCTTTTGACGTCATTTTATCGCGTTTTACATTTGTGCTGCTACAGTGTAACTACATTGTAGCTACAATGTAACTAAATTGTAGCTACTATGTAATTACATTGTATGTTAGTTACATTGTAGTTAAATTGAAATACATTTACAACAGCTGCGTATTTTTAATCAAAAATTATATAGCTATTAGTAAGCCTTCGGCCGACCACCCCGCCCCCTCTAAAAATTTTCAACCCCCTACCTAAATTTTTTCAAATTTTTAGCCAAAAATTCGAAAATTTTCAAAAAATCAGCGAAAAATTGCTAAAATTCGCTTAATTACATACCTTAAAAATCGCTAAAAATAGGTGAAAATTGAGGAATTTTTCAGTTCTTTAACGAAAAACGAATATTTCACCGCCCCCCCTCGAAAATTTCTTACCACTCCCCCAAATCGACTTTTTTCGACCCCGCCTCCCCCCTTTTTGCCAGACTACTCCCTACTTTTTTTCAACCCCCCACCCCCACTTTTTTCGCCAGCCACACCACACCTATGCCATCCCCTAAAATACTTTTTTAACCCTGCCCCCCAAATCTACCTTCGGCCGACCCCCCCCCCAAAATTGTCAACCCCCTACCTGAAGTTTTGCAAATTTTAGCCAAAAATTAGAAAATTTTCAAAAGATTAGCACAAAATCGCTTAAAATAGCTGCAAATTGAGAATAGATTTACGTTTTTTGACGAAAAACCGATTTTTCGCCGACCCCTCGCCTTCCCGCTCGAACATTTCTTGCCCATCCCCCAAAACGACATTTTTCGACCCCCCCTCCCCTTTTTTCGACAAACCCCCCTCCCTACTTTTTTCACACCCCACCCCCACTTTTTTGCGCCAGCCACAGCCCACACCTATGTATCCAATGACCATAGGTGTACCACCTGTTTGGGTGGGGGGGGGAAGAATATCCAAATTGTGTTCGGGGGACCAAAATCCGAGGGGGTGGAGGACCCCCCTAAACTGTACCAAAGTTTTCTTAGCTAAAATGCTCCTTTTTCGATGTACAGTGTATATATATATATGTTACGTACAAAACCCGAAATCGTACAAAACTAGTTTTGTATGGGTCATTTTGTACAAAACTAGTTTTGTATGGCCTCACTCGTACAATTCTAGTTTTGTATGGCATCTCCCGTACAATTCTAGTTTTGTATGACTTCCTAAATCGACTTTTTGTAACTAACAAAACGAAATTTTAGCTAACCAAATTTCACGAGAGCAGGAAACTAAACCAGGGGACCCCGGATATCAAGTAAATGATGCTATTTTGATTTTTGTAGGATTTGGTCAAGTTTGTTTGAAGCAGTGACGAGAATACCATGGGCCATGGCTTGCCGGATAAAAGGAAATCATCGGCCCATTGATCGCAAAAACATGAAAAGGGCCCGAAGGCCAAAAAAAATATTTAAAAACTGGCCAAAAGGCCAAAATACAATATCCCTAGTATTTTATTCCTAGGCAGTAATCAAGGCCGGACATAAAAGGTCCATGTGGCCGCTCAAGTTGGTAGTGTTCGTGTGTATGCTCACAGTTATGTAATCTTCTCTCGTACCAGGTCCGAACCGATGGTCATCGCCTCAAAGTGGTGGTTTGGTGGACCCCCGGGATGGATTGGCTCCCTGGTTCCCCGGGTGCGAAACGGTGGCCCCTACTCTTCCCTTCCCAGAGAAGGCATATCCTGTACCCTCCCAAAGAGAGGCCCAGGCCTCCCCCTATCCGAGCGACTATCCGGTCGCCTTTTTTGATGCCGGTCCAGGTAGACCCGCCTTCTGGAACCGGCTGCTTCTCATGGCGGGGGATGTTGAACCAAACCCAGGGCCTACCCAATGGCCTTGTGGTATCTGCTCCCAAAATGTTACCAGAAGAGACTACTCAATCCAGTGCGCTCAGTGTGCTATCTGGCACCATCGAAAGTGTCTCGGCTGGACGGTCAGTCGTATACGGTCACTCGCGAATGTTCCCTGGTTTTGCCCAAGGTGCCCAACGACCCAGCAACCCCAACCCGCGGCGCCACCCTCACACGCCGCCGCGACTGCCTCTGCTGCTACTGCTGCGGCTGCCAACCAACCGCAGCCTCCAGCACAGCTAGCCCCTCGCCCCCTCATGTCTGTCCGCCTTCGCCCCCCTCCCCCCCTTCCCAAGTCCAGAGACTTTAAGGACCTAAAAATCCTCCAGTGGAATGTAAATGGCCTTAGTCCGGCCAAAAAGGTGGAACTTGGGAAAATCCTGGCGGACAGCAAATACGACCTCGTTGCCATCCAGGAAACCAACCTCTCCCCCTCCAAAGCCTTTGACCTAAGCGGATACTCGTGCTATAGATCTGACCGCACCACAGGCAGAGGGGGCGGGGACCGCCCTGTCAAAGGCGGCGGTGTCGCTATTTTGGTCCGAAACGGTCTACAGCATCAGCTTCTCCGAACTCCACTGGTGGCCCCTCGTGATAAAACGACAGACGCAGTCAGTGTCAAGGTCTTTGGTTCAAGGGACCTCACTTTGACCTGTGTCTACGTCCCACCTATCACTGCTGCTGCTGCTGACCACAGAACCCAACTGTTCGACCCTTCCTACCTACCCCGGGGCAGGGGTTGTCTGACTGTTGGAGATTTCAATGCGCACAGCCCACTGTGGGATAAATCAGCAACTTCCTCAGACGACATCGGTGCCAATATTGAATCCTGGATGGATAACAATGGCTGTGTCATCCTAAACGATGGCCTCAGGACCCGTACAAACCCAGTCACCGGGAACGGATCTAGCCCTGATCTATCCATTGTCCACTCATCACTTGTCACCTCATGTGACTGGCAAGTATCCTCCAACCAGCGCTTCTCAGACCACCACCCAATTTCTATCCGGATCCATGGATCCTCCCGCAGAACTGCCAGGCGAAAACCGCGAGTTCGTCCTGGAAAAGCAAACTGGGAAGTCTTTCAAAAGACGCTGGACCTGAACCTCCAAAAGTGTGAACCAGAAGGCGCCCTGTCAGCTGAGAAACTGTGTGAATCCCTAACCTGTGCTATCGCTGCCGCACAGAATGCAGCAATCCCCACTGGTGACTCTAGACCACCCAAGCCCTGGTGGACCCCTGAGGTGGAGCGCGCCGTCTACCGACGTGAGTACCTGGCAGATGCATCAAGGAAGGACCCCACCCTGCTGGAAGACTGGAGGATCTCTTGCCGGCAGGCAAAAGCCGTAATCCTCTCTGCCAAGCAAGAGTCCTGGCGGTCGTATGCATCATCCTTGAACCCTAGATCCAATCCCTCTGAAGTCTGGCGAACCATCAAATCCATCTCCGGCCGAAGGCCGGCCAGGCCATCAGGGGCGGCCCTACAAGTAGGCACAAAGTGCTACACCTCACCCAGAGACAAGGCAACATGCTTTGTAAATACCTATGCCAATGTCTCCAATGTGGTCCCCCAACGTCAAGATCTGGAAACAGTCCACACCGTGGTTGATTCAATCAAACAGCCCCATTCATGCCCCCCTGCCTGCACCACCGACTTCTGCCAGGAATTCACTGCTGGTGAATTGGACCACGTCCTGAGGCAGCTAAAATCTACAGCAGCTCCGGGCCCAGACAAAATCCTAAATTGCAGCCTCCGCCATCTCAGCAGCAGAGGGAAATCACTACTTCTTGCTCTATGCAACAAGTGCATGCGCGACGGCGTCTGCCCTGCGCCCTGGCGGCGCGCAAAAATCATCCCGATTTTGAAACCGGGCAAGCCGGTTGACCAACCCGGCAGCTACAGACCAATCTCCCTCACCTCCTGCATGGCCAAGGTGATGGAAAGGCTCATGAAGGAAAGGCTCTGCTACTGGCTCGAATCAAACAATGTCCTGAATCAGCAGCAAGCTGGTTTCCGCAGACTGAGATCAACTGAAGATCAGGTCCTAAGGATTACTCAATCTATCAGTGATGGCTTCAACAGCGGAAAGCCAGCCAAAAGGACCATCCTAGCCCTCATCGACTTTTCTAGGGCGTTTGACCGAGTGTGGCATGTGGGAGTCCTCAAATCCATGCTAGAAATGGGTATTCCAAAATGTCTTGTCAGATGGACTAAGGCTTTCCTGGAAGACCGATACTGCCATGTCCAATATGAGGACTTCAATAGCCCCTCCCGCCGCTTCAAAAGCGGTGTCCCGCAAGGGTGCGTCCTTTCGCCAACTCTTTTCCTGATCTTTATAAATTCCATCACTCACCGCCTCCCAGCCGACGTGTCCACCTCCCTGTTTGCTGATGACCTTGCGGTCTGGACTCAAAGCTCCAGCCTGCCGCAAGCCGAAGCCTGCATGCAGACGGCGCTCAACGAAATTATGGACTGGTCAGTAAACAACAAAATGGAAATCAACGTCGAAAAGTGTGAAACTACTGTTTTCACTACTTGGAACAAAGAACAGTCCTATCGACCACGTCTTCACCTCCACAACCAGCCAGTACCATTCAACAAAAATCCAGTGTTTCTGGGAATCCGCTTTGATCCAACCTTGTCATTCCGCGCTCACATAGACTCCGTCATCCAGAAGGTCGGAAAGCGCACAAACGTCCTCCGTGCCCTCACAGGTACTCGCTGGGGCTGCCAAAAAGAAGATATGCGTATTGTCTATCTAACCTATATTAGCTCAGCGATAGAATACTGTGCAGCCTCGTGGATGGGAACAACTGCCTCCTCGAACCTTGCTCGCCTTCAAGCAGTTCAGAATGAAGCTTCGCGGATAATCACTGGATGCCCGTCTGCATCCCCTGCAGACCTCACCCAGCACGAAGCAAATCTCATCCCACTCAAATATCGTGCGAAATACCATGTCGGGAGGGCCTTTGAGCGCTGTCGCCGCCTGCCTACTGATAATCCGGTAAAGTCCTCCAGCGAAGGAACGACTCGCCAGCGCCTGTCCAGCCAGCCCTCCTGGAGGGAGTTGGGTAGGGAAGTTGTCCAAACCCTGCCCACCTCCCACCTACCAACGGAGGATCTGAAACCTACAGGCGAAATCCCACCATGGATGTTTCCTCAAAACCTGGAGATTACAGAAACGGAATGCCGCCGTTCTGATGCTCCCTGCCGTATTAAATCAGCAATCCAGGCGGCCATGAACCACTCGGAGTTGCCTGACGTGGAAATCTACACCGACGGTTCAGCGGAAAACGGCAGATTCAATGGCGGTGCTGGAATCCACATAATTCACCATAGAACGGGCAAGCGGCGGAATATCTCCGAACCGGCCGGCAAAGTGACCTCTAGCTACAAGGCTGAATTTGTGGCTCTGCACAGGTCTCTGCAATGGCTCCAGGAAGTTGCTGAGCCGGAAGATAGGTCCATCCATATCTACACCGATTCCAAGTCTCTGGTTCACCGACTCAGAAATGGCCCCGCTAAAGCTGTCACTCTCACGGAACACAGTATTTGGAATCTGCTGTGTCAGCTGCTAGCGGTCGAGTCTAGGACTATCCGGCTAACCTGGATCCCCGGCCATCAAGCTGTGGCCGGAAATGACTATGCGGATCAGCTGGCAAAAACAGGTTCCAGCTTATCCCAGACCGATACTGCTATTGACCTTCCTGTGGCCCAGAACCAACTGCGTGGTCTCCTCAGAGATGAATGGAGATCTACCCTTAAATCTGACCGCCTGGACAATATTTTCCCTCCGCCGCCTCAACACCTAGAGGCGCCCCTTAGTCGCTCGGATCGCTCCATCCTGTCACAACTCCGAATTGGCGGGTTTAGTCCAATTCTAAACTGGTATAAACATAGGATCGGGGCGGTAGATTCACCTGACTGTACATATTGTCCCGGGACTACAGATGATCTACGCCATGCCCTCCTATACTGCCAAAGGGGGGGATGCCGCCCGCTTGCGGTTCCTGGGACCTGGCCCCTCCCTGGACGCGCTTTGGTCCTCTCCGGTGTAGGTTATTGCCTACCTCAGGGAATGCGGCCGGCTACCAGCCGTCCGGGCCCATTGATCTCATCAACGGCCGGAAGCAATCATTATTATCATCATCATCATTTAAACATAAAGTTCCATATTCCGATTTATCTCTGCCTGATTTGCTTGAATTTATACTTACCTGATTTGCCGTTATTATCTTAATATTATGCCTGTATTCTCGAAGTATTCTACTGATATTCGGGAAGGAAATTTAATTCAATGCTTCTGCTGCCATCAATCTTTTCACGGAACCTGTTCGGTGAACAATAGCAATGGTTGCGGGTGGTTTTTTTTTGGGAAGGGGGGGTGGACCTTGGGCGGGGGGAGGGGAGGATGGGGGAGATGGGGGACTTTCGGGCCGAGGGGAAAAGATGATTGGTATTATTAGGGAGAAAGATGGGGGTATGGAGGATGGAGGGGAGGGGGGGGGGAGGGGGAGGGGGGGGAGGGGGGGCGGGGCGGAAGGGGGGGAGGGGGGGGGGGGGGGGGCGGGGGGGGGGGGGGGTGGGGGGGGGGGGGTCAGTGGAAGGTCGTTCTTGCAAACTCCCAAACGAACCGCCCCAAGCACCACAGAATCAGCAGCTGATCCTAGATAGTCTGGCGGTTTTGAAGTCCAAATTCGACTCCTTTGTGGAACGCTTCGACCTTCGTGCGTGGGTGGGGGCTGGCGAGGATTGGGGGGCGGTTTGGTGGGGTTGGGGGGGGGGGATGACAAATCTACGCCTTTGGTGTCCCAGAGTAACCCGATAAGTCTGACTTGGAGGTAATCCGGCGGAACTGTTCAGTTCAATAGATCTACCTGCTTCGGCGGTGGTAAACGTGTGGCGTGATGCCCCTTAGCATAACGAGCCGACACCTCTGAAGATCCATATGGCTGATACCAGGGTGAAGAAGAAGGTTCTGCGGCTCAGAAAAATATGTTTCCGGAAGGCTGGGACATCAGATGGGATGACTTTTAGAGAACGGGAGGCTATGCGGGACGCAGCTTAGAATCAAAGATGAGGTTGTACTGGTTGTAACGGGAATGGAACCTGAGATCCAAGTGGTGGCTGGTGGCGGCGGTGGTGGTGATGGCGGAGAGGGGGGGGGGAACCACAGGACGCTGTTATGACTGGCGGGACTGCTACTACGGGTGACGGTTCCACTATATCGGCTGTTGCCTCAGGCGGCCCGGGCCGACACAATATGCTTGGAAGGGTCCCCGTTGGGCCTGGTGGCTCTGTAGCCGGTGCTACAGGTCGAGGAGGGAGGCCACCTGGGGTGATTCATGGCATTGGTGACATAGGTTCCCTTTTTCCTGATCCAGGATAAAATCTCCTACCAGTCAATCGACATGTTGTGAATTATGTGCAACTTAAGTTTTTCTTAGAAACTTATGAACTGGGTTTAGCAATCCAACCAAATTCAAAATGCTTTTTCAAATATGCTAACACCAACCTTAAGGTTAAACATGACATTCCTGTTTTACTTAACCAGAATGGTATCAAAGCAAAAACTGACACAGAAAAATGTAATGTGCTAAATGAATTTTTCTCTTCAGTTTATACGTATGATAATGGTCATGTCCCACACACTGGACATGTAACCAGTGCTTCATGTGCAACAGTATCTTTTGATGTTCTTGATGTGTTTGAGATTTTGAATAAGATAAAACCAACTTTGGTTAGAGGGCCAGATTATATCCGCTATATTTTTTACAGGAAATTTGCTGCTGAGCTGTCTTCTCATATTTGGTTTATAACTGATTTTTGTTATAACTTGGGAATCGTTCCATAAGATTAGAGGGATGCAAATTTGGTTTCCATTTAAAAAAATAAGGGATCGAGAAAGCTCGCGGATAGCTACGGGGATGTTTCTTTAACCTGTGAAGCGGCTCGTCTTCTTGACTTTATTTTAACGTGGTGACTCCCTTTGATCACATAAAGTTTGCACCATTATTATTCATTCATTACTTGGAGTTAAGAAGCCATTTTTATATCAAAATGTAGCTTGACATTTTCTCTTTTTATAAATGCCTGCCACGAAATAATGTTGCTTTTGTAAACTATTTTTGACACATTTTAGAAGAAGTGTAATTTTCCAGATTTTTTGCAGACTCAAGTATATCTTTCGCGAGACATCGGTTATATCATTCGATACCTTCACCAAATAGCTGGGGACGATTTTTTAGTTATTGTGAAATCGCTTTTCGCTATGGAGAAATAAGCTGAAATGTGTGCGTAACCTGTATTTTGAATACTTTTTACAAATTTGTCAAGCGATTTTTTTAGCTAGAAAACAGTAATCGGGGCAACTAAAAAACGTCCCTGGGTATATTTGTGCAGAACACAAATTTTGAGTAGCAGCCCTCCAGCTTGCATGGTGAATGCTCCACAATCTTTGGAAAAATATTGGTTGTGTTTTTGCAAAAAGTACATTTTTTATGATAGCAGCCTACGGGATAGTTGTTGGAAGACGATGATGCGTCGGATAATTTGTCCCTGTGAGACCTTCAGATCGACGCCCTTAGTTTGATTTTACGGCTTGTGTAGTTCAAACATGTTGGATTATTTCATTTCTGCAAAAATGACAAGTTTTCGACGCCAAAACTAGAAAATCGGCTGTATCTCACGGTAGAGAAAAGTTAGAAACTTGCTTTAAAAAGCAAAAATGGGAAGCTCAATGAGATCTTTCGAATGAATATAGTCATAACTGTACAGCTGCTGCCAAACTTTCAGAAATTGGAAAAACCGCCCTGACCAGAAATCTGGAATTTTTGAATCGGGATTGCGCGGAGGGTGTTAAAACGCTAAAAGAACGTATTTCGAAACGTTTTGTCAAATTTCATCTTGATTTACGCCGCCAGCCAACAATATGCGCCCTAGAGGAATCACCACCTTAAATCGTTTGTTCCACTTAATATTTATATATTATATTTATATTTATATATAATTTATATATATATATAATTATTTATACATTTGTGCAAACTTTGAGTTAATTTCATTCAACCGTTAATGAATGGCACAGTTTTGAACTTTTAGACGTATCCCTGTTTTGTAAGTCGCAAGCCAAACACTGAATTCTTCAAATTCTACATATTGCTAGTATTTAACACCAGCTACCATTGCTGAAAGTTCGAAATGGATTGGATGAAAAATTAACTCAGGAGAACCGTTCCCGGTAATGCAAGAGCCCCCTTTAAGGTGGTGTTTCCCTTTGGGCACATATTGTTGGTTGGCGGCGTAAATCAAGATGAAATTTGACAAAACTTTCGGAAATACGTTCTTCTGGCGTTCTAATACCCTCCGCGCAATCCCGATTCAAAAATTCGAGATTTCCGATCAGGGCGGTTTTTCCCAATTTCTGAAAGTTTGACAGCAGCTATACAGTTATGACTATATTCATTCGAAAGATCTCATTGAGCTTTATATTTTTGCTTTGTAAAGCAACGTTCTAGCTTTTCTCTACCGTGAGATATAGCCGATTTTCTTGTTTTGGCGTCGAATCTTGGCATTTTTGCAGAAATCAAATAATCCATCATTACTTGAACTATGCAGGCCGTAAAATCAAACTAAGGGCGTCGATCTGAAGATCTCATAAGGGCAAATTATCCGACGCATGATCGTCTTCCAACAGCTATCCCGTAGGCTGTTATGATAATTAAAAATGTAGTTTTTGCAAAAACACTACCAATATTTTTCCAAAGATTGTGGAGCATTCACCATGCAAGCTGGCGGGCTGCTACTTAACCGATATGTTCTGCACATATATACCCAGGGACGATTTTTTACTTGCCCCGATTACTGCTTTCTAGCAAAAGTAATCGCTTAACAAATTTGGAAAAAGTAGGCAAAATACAGGTTACGCACACATTTCAGCTTATTTCTCCATAACGAAGAGCGATTTCACAATAAATAAAAAATCGTCCCCAGCTATTTGATGGAGGTATCGAATGATATAACCGATGTCTCGCGAAAAAATTTACTTGAGTCTGCAAAAAATCTGGAAGATTATACTTCTTCTAAAATGTGTTAAGAATAACTTAGAAAAGCAATCGTGGTATGCATTAAAAAGAGAAAATATCAAGCTTCATTTTGATATAAAATGGTTTCTTAACTCCAAGTAATGAATGAGTAATAATGGTGCAAACTTTATGTGACCAAAGGGAATCACCACCTTAAGTGTTAATTTTGAGTAGAACTTTTGATTTTGGTCACTTCATTATTTTTTATGCGGGTTCTCTGTTCCTGAGCCTCTACTCTTGAAATTAGATTAAACTTTTGGCCAGAACAGAGTCACGCCGCTCATTAATTCTGGTAACTATTGCTCCTTGTTGCTGGAAACACCTTGTTCTCATGTAACCATAGGTTTATTAACCCTCTGTGCTTCGCAGTTAGGTTGCCGAAAGGAATTTTAATTGGCTATGCAGAAGAGCCACAACACATTTCTAGTAGTTTTGACACCAATATCAATAATCTGGATATTTCGTATGGTCATGCTGATGAAATTGATTTGAGTAACTCCAATTTATCTGAGTCGCAGAAAGATCAGCTTCGAACAGTTCTGTCAGAATTTCCTGACGTTTTTTCGAGGGATGAATTCGACTTAGGGCAAACCGAAGTCCTTGAACATGAAATTTATACTGGGAATCACCCACCTACAAAACTTCGTCCGCATTGGTTGCCGCTTCAGCAACGGGCAACGGTCGAAAAGTTTGTATCAAATATGCGCCAAAAAGATCTCATTGAACCTAGTAATTCTCCATGGGCCAGCCCGATTGTCCTTGTGAAAAAGAAGGATGGCTCTCATCGCTTGTGCGTAGATTATAGGAAACTAAATTCGATAACGCGCAAAGACACTTATCCTCTTCCCCGCTTAGACGATGCTATTGACAGTCTGCACGGCGCGAAATTTTTTACTTCGCTCGGTTTAGTCAGCGGTTACTATCAAATTAAAATTTCGCCCCAAGATAGACCAAAAACAGCTTTTACAACTTTTCTCGGACTATACCAATTTAAGGTTTTACCAATGGGATCATCAAACGCTCCAGCTACTTTTGAGCGATTAATGGAAAAAATTATGACCGGTCTGCAATGGAAAACTTTAATTGTATATTTAGATGACATTCTATGTTTCTCAAAATCATTTGATGACCATCTGTTGCATTTGAGAGAAGTTCTGCTACGGTTGCGAATCTATAAGGTTAGGACACAAAAATGTAAATTTTGCTTGAAGCAAGTGCCTTTTCTGGGGCACATTGTTTCAGCCTCGGGCATTTTGCCCGATCCGGCAAAGTTAGAAACAGTAAAGAATTTTCCTGTACCAAGAAATCCGAAAGGTATAAAGCGGTTTTTAGGTTTATGTGGGTTCTACCGCAGGTTCGTACAAAATTTAGCTTCAATAGCTGCACCATTAACGTCACATTTGAAAAAGGATAGAAAATTTCAATGGACAGATAATAGCGCAGAAGCCTTTCAAAATTTAAAAAATAAGTTTATGAAACCACCTATTCTATCTTACCCCGATTTTTCATCCCCTTTTGTATTAGAAACAGACGCTAGCGGCGTAGGAGTCGGAGCAATTTTAAGTCAACAGTACGACAAGATTCGCAAACCGGTAGCTTACGCTAGTCGCAGTCTCACACAAACAAAAAGATCGTAGCCGGCGACAGAGCAAGAGGCTCTTGCTATTGTATGGAGTATTGAGCACTTTCGGTGTTATCTGTATAACAGCAAATTTACCGTTATTACGGATTGTGAACCACTCAGATGGCTGCTCAAGATCCCAAATCCTGCAGGCAGGCTCGCTCGATGGAGTCTGCTTATACAGGAATATGTAAATCAAATGACTATCCAGTATAGGCCGGGACCTCAAAATGTAGTAGCCGATGCTCTGTCCCGCAGTTACGATGTTAGTGCTTATGAAACTGACAACACCTTTTCTGTTTTAGATCAACAATTGCGCGATCCGTCATTAAAGTTATTAATTGATTATTTTAAAGACAGGATCAGTCCTGAGGAACGACGCGAAGTTTTAAAACTCCAAGAACAAGCTAAAAGGTATGTATTTGAAAATAACTGTTTGTTTAGAGTTTCTGAAGGATCCAGGCAAAAAAGCTATTAGCGATACCGGAGGACATGAAATTAAAAATTTTGGATGCTTGCCATGACTCACCATTTTCGGGACATATGGGATTTGCAAAAACATATAAAAAAATTAAGTCCCGATATCATTGGCCTGGATTGAGGCATGATGTTAAAAATTATTGTAAACAGTGCGTTAAGTGTGCTACAAGAAAAGACCCACCCCAAGCGTTTAGGGCTCCATTAAAACCACTAAAAGTCAGTGCACCGTTTGAAAGACTTTCCGTGGATACTCTTGGTCCCTTAACAACTTTAAATGGAAATAAACACATTATTGTGTTCATGTGTGCTTTCACGAAATGGCCCGAAATTTTCGCTATTCCAGACTGTACCTCCAAGACCATTGCAAAAATTTTTGTAGAGGAAATTATTACTCGTCACGGCTGTCATCGCGAACTTTTATCTGATCGAGCTCAGTACTTTTTATCTGACTTGATAAAGGCAGTCTGCGAGCTTATGCAAATTAAGAAACTGAACACAAGTCCCTACCCCCCAAGTACAAACGGCTTGGTAGAACGACATAACCGTACTTTAATGAATATGCTCTCAATGTATGTGAATAAATTTCAGCAAGATTGGGATGAATGGATTCCCTATTGCGCTTTCGCTTATAGATCTGCTACTCATGAGTCGACAAAAGAGAGTCCTTTTTACCTGCTTTATCTTAGAGACCCAAATTTGCCAATTGATACTCGTACGTTTGCAACAACAGATTGCGCAAGCTGAAACTGATGATTACAAAAGAGTGCTTTCTGTAAAACTTAAAGATGTTTGGTCATATACGCTCAAAGAAATTCAAAATGCTCAGAAGCACCAAAAGTTGCAACATGAGAAAAAGATAAATTTACCCAAGTACAGTTGTGGGGATCGAGTTTACTGGTTCAACCCCACTACACCTTCAATAAATAGACAGAAAGGAGACAAGACGGGTAAAATGTTTACTCCCAAACTTGTACATTTTTGGCGTGGTCCTTATAGAATTACGTTATTGAAATTGCCAAATGCTGAGCTTCTTTCGATTGACAACCCTCTAAAAACCAAAAAATTTTGTTTGCACGTAAAAAACATAAAGCCGTGTTTTTCACTTCATGTGCCTAACTTGACGGAGGCTACGCCTATTTCTTCGCAAGATGGTCAAACTTTTGATCCAAAACCAAGCTCCACGCTTCCAAAAACGCAAGAAAGCCCAAAAATTTATCGTCCGCCACCAAAATCTAGGTCAGGTGACAGCTCTAGATACACACAGCTTGCGAGAAAATCCAAAAAAGCTCGTCATTTATTAGATTTATGACTAGAAAAGTACAAGTTCCTAGACTCAGGCAGTTTGCTGTTCTTATGGCTACTGCTTCTGTTTTTATTGATGTTTATGTTTTATTTTCAGATGTCCCGTAGTGTGTCCAGTCGTCCGTCTCAGCACTCCCTCGGAGTAGGAGAAACTGGATTTCTCGACCATAGCCGACGCCAAGAATCCAGATTCAAGCAATCTGGTCAACCTCCAAGATCGGAATAAGGCTGCTTCATGAAAAACAGACTCACCTGAATGATAACTCCTCCGCTCCACCTCAGCCGATTCGTCAGCCAGTTGAGTTTTTCTCACATCCATCTCATAGGGGGAGTCCCTTCAATGCCAAATTCCTCTTCCAAATCGGTGGCTTAAACTTCACTTCAGTCCGACAGGCTTACGAGTATATCAGATTGGTGCAAGCCAAAGAACCTGGTCTGGCGACGGAGTTGTTGTACCCCTTCTCTACTATTGCGAAAAGCCCCGATCGATTTTCAGTTACATCTACCTACAAGATTAAGGATCGTACGGAGCCAGCGATAGCCTCCTGGATTTTCATGCGGGATTCAATCATGGAAGCCATCCACCTCCGTCGTGCGTTGCTACATGCAGAGGCGGCCAAGGCTTTCACTAAAAATTACCAGCCGCATATGGGCATATTCAGAATATAAGGATATTCTCCATGCCACTGGGTTGGACGAGAACGAAACTCTACGGGTTCCCTACGAAGAATGGCCGGGGAAAATGGGAACGGTTCAGTGCTCTTGCCCAACGTTCAGCGACGATTGCTTCAAGATTTAGGCGAACGGGCAGATTTGGAATTGGACTCTTGGGTTTTGACCTTTCAGCCTCGCAGTTGGCGACTCCCTTCTTCGCTATCTGTCGGGGGTTGAGGGAGGTACTGTCATTGCTTCCCCTGGTCTGAACTTTGATGGCGCAGCCGATATGTTGCGCACCTATCAGTTGAGTCATTATGGTTTCGTTATCGTACATGTAGGGGTTAACCATCTCCTAAACGCTAAGCGCCAAAAGCTGAATGCGGCCTTTGCTAAGCTCCAAGAGGTTCTCGGAGCGCAGCCTACTGCCAACCGCGTTTATTTTTCACTGCCTTTACCTCAGGCCAAAACCTCAGCGACGACAGCTCAGGAATTTCAGAACTATCTACGCACCAAAATTTTGGAAGCCGGCTATCACATTATAGCCGGGGAGTTAATCCCGTCTCGGAATCCCTTTCATGCGTCTCAGGGTGGTGGTATACGCTGGACCTTGTTTGATCCAGACCGCCTTCACCTGCACGTCGGAGGAACTATAACTTTATTCGACCTGTGGTGCTTGTTCATTCCCGAATTGGCGAGCTGTAAGCGGTTTGTGTCCGTCATGCCCTATAAGCAAGAAGATACAACCCCGCTGCCGCTCATGCTACTGCTGTGGAAGAAACTGTCGAAGAGGATTCGGGTGTTGGGGGTGCCACGGGTGGACAAAACGAGGAAGGAAGGGAAAGGTCCTACGTCGGGTCTTGTTGGTCGAGGACGATACGCCAGAACCGAAGGATCAGTTGTCCAAACCGGAAGCCGTGGTCGAATCCAACACCATCGATCCGTTACCGCAGTCGGCTAAGCCAACGAAACCGGAAGCGTCCGCGCCAAGATCTGGCACTCCTCATCAGGACGAACCAGTTGAGATTATTTCTGCGTCTCTAAATCTTGAGGTTTCCGTACCTGCCACGGTGGGAGAAGCTGCCACTACAAGTCCTCCACCGTCAGGGGTCGCGATCGCAGGGGTTGATGAGAATCCGTCAACCCGAATCACGCCTTCTATTCCCGCACCAAGAGCATATTGCCCTCCACCTCCAAGTGTCCGACCTGTCGGGCTGCAGACCACAACCGCCGCCACAGCCCGTGCATCCCGTTCAATTGTCCCTGGCAATGGCTTCATCTATGGCTATGAGATTCCAATCACCTGCCTGGCGGCTCTGGTGGCTCTGCCTCCGGGATCGGCACTTTTGGCAATTCCGCTGTTCGCCTCCCGTCCGGAGAACTGTGGTTATCATTGAACGGCGATTATCTATCCCCTGATGCACAAGGAAACATGCACCTGCCATCACCACCACAGTAAACAGTGACTGCTAGCACCAAGAGAGTCTGTGAATTTATGTTAGGGTTATTTTGTTGTTGTAATGGTAATGGCATTGTAGTCAGGGGTGAGAGTTTAATAGTATACCTGCGTTTTGGAAAACTTTTTAGAACAAAAATAGGAGTCATAGGTAGGGATTATGTGGAACGAGGACGTTCCTCTTCATAAACCCCCAAGATGTAACCATAGGTATAGATTTAAAATATCAAAATTAGGTTTAACTAATAATAATAAATAGTTACAGATTTAGCTAAAAGGGATTACGGTAGGACTGACATTTACATTTGTTGTTCTTGTGTTTTTGTATTGTTTTGGCTTGTTCCTTCTCTCTAAGAGTTCTGTAGCCAAAACATCGCTCCAAGAATAGAGTTAGACTTTAGATTTAAGTTGATGTAAAAGTGAAGTTTAATGTTTGCGCCAGTCTTGGATTGTGTTGCCTTGAAGTAAAGTTGCACCAAGTGTCTGG
>JASAND010012948.1:0-33255 GCA_030248195.1 Trissonchulus latispiculum
GGCTGGAACCCCCCTCAAGATTTCCGCCTTAATCTTTCGAACATATTGTAGCTTATTCTATTAGCAGGATCAAAGTGTCTAGCTCTTCCTATAGCCAAACTCTTGGTTGTTTACATTTAGTTATGCCCATTATTGATTTTTAATGTAACTAACTCCAACCAAAAAGGGGCTCAATTGGCTTGCTCAAGTTTATTACTCACAGTTTAGGACCTGACAATATTAACCTCGCTTCCAAACACATTTTACACTAATCAGTGAAGCCGTTAGAACAAACAACTCGAACCCTACTAAGTCCATGCATCAACACTCCCCTAGTCCACACTTATCAAACTCAGTTGTCAAGAAGGACACATCCAAGCTAGCGGTGGCAGATGTGGGATGCTTCCACACAACGATTGTATGGTTACATCTACCGAGTTTTTTATAGCTATCACTAATTCTTCCATTTTTCTGAAAAATTTCCATGGACATACTTTTTTTTTTTTTTTTTTTTTTTTTTTTTTTTTTTTTTTTTTTTTTTTTTTTTTTTTTTTACTAATAATAAATTAAAAAAAATTACGATTTTCAATATAAAATTTTAATCATTCATATTTAATTTCTTCAAATTCTCAATGTTAGTAATTATTTGGAAAACTTGTACTGCTTCTAAACAAGTGTTAGTTTCAATGTACATTTTTTAATATTTGATATTCATTTTCTTTTTGGCGAAAACTTAAAAAGGATGGGAGCCTTCACGATTTCAATGAAAATTTCCTCTCTTTTAGCTAACTTCTGAATTACTTCAAACGATCCCTGAACATCCCAATTTTTATATAGATTTTTGTGAACAGACATTTAGAAAATACTGCTCCCAAATCCTTAACCCAAACTTCACCTAATTGGTTAACATATCGTATGCGTATGTCTTTTAACTGCCCTCCCTTCAAATATCACTATATTTTACATATCCGGAAACTAAATTTAAACTTTTAATTAGGACACATTGTATTTACACTAAGAAGCATGTGTTTAAACATTTATAAAATCATACGTAATAGTTATATTTCTTAGTTAAAATATATTCGCAAATATTGAACTTTTGCAACATCAGTATTCCTCCTTTTAGGACATAAACAGAAACGTTGGGCCAATTTCGACTTTTCATATTCTATTTCCATAGCAAGGTGCCAAGAAATAAGTGCAAAATTTAAATAATAACACAGTTCTTTGTTTAAAAATTTAGTATCATACCTAATAATTATGTAAGTTTCTAAAACATCACCAAGGTCACACTTTTGTAGCACCATGAACATACTGGGAAACTTCATTACTATACTCCTTTTACGTAGGTATTAAAAGATTTGCGTGCACGAAAACAGGAACGTGGAGTAGAGATGAGATCAGGGTCGACAAATTCCGGTCCGCCCCGGCATAGAATTTGCCGTCGAAATTAAAAATTACTTGCTTTCTTTGTGTCAAATGAGACTGAATATTCAATAAATCAATATAAATATGAAATATACATCCGCTTTCGAGTAACAGAAGTTTAATCTAGTACATACATATGTAACTGTTTCAAACTCTTTTCAAACAAACAAACTAACTAACACAAACAAACACCCAAACATAAAACATTTATTTTCGGTAAAAGGGGGGGGGGGGGCCCCCCCCCCCTCCACCTCAGACTAATTTAGTACATTTAGTGTTAATTTCCTTAAAGGTAGGATACTGAAATAGTCGTAATTCATTGTTTCTTGAGAGAATATGGACTTTGGATCTCGAGAATACGATAGTGCGGCGGAAGACAAAATTCTAATTTTCATATAAGAATTTTTTAAAAATCAGGGCTTTTGAGGGCCGCATCTCATGTCTAACCTGGAGTCAGAGTTTTGCATGTTAGAGGCCTCTACGAGCCGAATTTTTGCGGACCAGGGTAAAACTGGGTGAAAATCTTTGACACGCATCCGAGGCAACAGACGGATCCTTACTATACTAATGCTTTCAAATAGCTTATAATTAGGTGAGCTATTGAATTAATGTCTGCGAACAAACTGATATCGGTGTAAAAGTGGCTACTCAAGTGAGCGTAAGCATCAAGGAAAATGTTACACCGTCCGTTCAAAACTAATAGTATATATGTTACTGTCAGTCACTTTCAAGAACTTCATATATTTTTCTGAACAGTTTTCACTTGATTTTCATATAAATAAAAATTGTATTATATGCTTGCGTTATACATATGTACAAGTTAAACTTTATAAATATATCTACAGATTTCCAGAGATAAAAATGGGTAAAAACTTTTGACAAGCACCCGAGGCAACCGGTCGGTAACTATACGTATACTTTAAATATTTTATAATATGAGAATAAAACATACTCTTACGAAAAAACCATTGTCAGTAGATGAAACATCTTTTTCGCCAGATTTCTTCACACAAAGATATGATCGTTCTTCGGTTGTTAGTGGAGTATGATAAGCGAATGAACTTTGCTGATTGCAATCCATAATTAGTATTATCACATAAACAACTGAAATAAATAAATATATAAAAATATAAAAAAATAAATATTTAACAAATATAAAAACAGTCCACACTATTGCATTGCCCGTGTCGGCACTTCAGTAGAGACACAGCTGAAAAAGTGGGCAACCAAAAAGTGAAAGTGAAGCCACATGTTTGCATTGAAAATTTGAAATATGGGTACGGTAGAAAAGTGTTTACTAAAAAGCCTTGGCTTGGGCGTTCTTCGACACCCTTACGAACACACAGACGCATGTATTGACACCTCAGCTACACCACCTAGCGGACTGTTGCGCTGAATAAAAATGCTTATAAAAATTGAATGTAGTGTTACGGTAGAAAAGCATTGGGTAAAACCCTTGGCTTGGGCGTTATTCGACACCCTCAGAAGCAGAGACATATCGGTACGACATATCTACACCTAGCGGACTGTTGCGCTGAATAAAAATGCTTATAAAAATTGAATGTAGTCTTACGGTAGAAAAGCATTGGGTAAAACCCTTGGCTTGGGCGTTATTCGACACCCTCAGAAGCAGAGACATATCTACTTAGATCTCTACATAATTTCAATTTTCTTTAGCTAAAGCTGTCGACATCAAAAAATTTCGAAACCCTTGGCTTGTAGTATCTTCGACACATATACACACACATAGTGGCAATGCTGTCTCTGCCGACACAAAAAAATTAATATCCATTACCCTCCAGTGGCAGACACTCTCTCTACCGACACAAAATTTATGTCCATCACCTCCACGTATTTAGCTATGCTTTTACTATAGTCATACACTCTTAACCTTGCACCTTACGCTCACTTGAATAGACAGTTTTACACCGACATCATTTAGTGCGCAGGCATGAATAGCTTACCAGAATTTGCACTATTGCGGAGGGACATTTTTCTTCGTTTGAGTTAAAACATCACCAGTTGCGAGAAAACTCAATGCAAAGTTGCGAAATTTCGTGTCACCGCACATTCAATGGATTTTCTCGCCCGTTAAGACCTGCTAAGCCAAATCCAAAAAAATGTCCCTCGGCCCACATGTCCTTTATAGGACAGCACAAGAAACAATTTTGGCAGATTCCACAGTTTTGAGAAATCGATGTTCAAAAATTTTTGGTCTATGCTCAGTCTGTCAGATGTCAGTATGTCAGAAAATTTTCGCTATTTTTTGCGGATTTTTACTAGTTTCGTACTCTCATGAGAATCTACAGATTATAAGCTTTAAAATGATGTATAAAGCTCTTTCCAACTCATAAAATTGCGAAACTTATGGCGTTTCAAAAAATACCAACAAAAGCACTGCACAAAACGATACCAGCACCTTAAGTAGACAAAAGCAGTGAACGCACTGCAGGGGTTTCTGTCCGCGTAAAATGCACAACAGCCCTGCCAATAAAAGGCATTCGCCTGTCTGTGCCCTTAGCTTGCAACAGCAAAGCCTGACCAGTCATACCGTAACCAATTCAACGGTCGTTGGTTAGTGAGAAAACCCTTCATTCCTACGTTGAGGTCGTAACGACAAAAGGCTGACTTTACCAAAAAGGATGCTAAAAGGCCCTAAATTTTGTGAAATCAAGCACTTGAACAACGTTTTCCTTACAAAAACGAAGACTATTTACATTCAAGATAGTTTCGACCGTGGTGCAATCGGTACTACTATCAGAATTGTGCTTACTTTGTTGCTAAAATTTCACGTCATTGTTGAAATAGTTTGAAACCTGATCGTCCGAAAACCCTAGATAATTTTTGAAAATTGACCTTGGATCGTTCCATCCAATCGTCTGTAACATAGAGCACGGAGTCCTTGCTAAACTCTAGTGATGTTTCAGCACCTGAAACTGAAACTGAAAATATTTTCAGTCAGTACATATTTCAGTTTCAGCACCTAAAACTGAAACTGAAACTGAAAATAGTAGAGCTCGACGTCTCAAACTGAAACTGAAATGCAAAAAATCGACGACTGAACCTTTCGGATCTCTTTAACTTTATCCCCCCCCCCCCAACAACGGTTGGTCAACTTCAAAGCCTTGTTCCAAGAGATCAACAAAACTTTAGAGCACGATTTATACATCGTTGGAATGCTCGAGATGTGCTATAGTTAATGGTGGTGGTTAACAAACTATCAAAGTTACCACTTTTTGCAATTTCTGGTAGTCTTTTAAGCTTAACTTTTTATAGCAGCAAGCTACAGCAAACTGCTTTACACCATTAACTAGAGCACATCTCGAGCATTCCAACGATGTATAAATGATGCTCTAACGTTCTGTTGATCTCTTGCAATAAGCATTTGAAGTTGACCAACTTTTTTAGGGAGGGACAAAGTTAAAGAGATCCATAATTTCAGCTCTTGCTTGACCTGAACGTATTAATCGGTTTAGGGCTACGCTTAGACTGAAAATTGTAATTTCAGACAACGCTTAGCCTGAAAATACCATTTTCAGATGATGTGCCGTCTGAAATTATTATCAGCTCGAACATATGCATTTGAAAACATTACAAGCAATGTTAATGTTGTGCTGTTGTATGAAACAAAATAAATTTCTACTTTCTAGTAGATTATGCATGCATACCTGGATATACATTCCATTCTCGCAAAACTGACCATAGCAGTCACAAATTTTACAGATGTTTTATAGGTAAACACTTTTAGTTTTACTGTTGAATATTGAATTTTTGCTGACGTTTTACTGACTATACCACAACCTAATAAAATAATTTGTTTTAAGACGTTCCATAAGGTTTAAAGTTAAAATTTTGCTAGTAAAAACTATAAAAATAAAAATTTAGTCCAGGCCTGAAACTGAAACTGAATCTGAAAATAATTTGAGTGAGGCCTGAAACTGAAACTGAAACTGAATCTGAAATTCCGGCGAGCAACCGCCTGAAACTGAAACTGAAAATCAGATAAAATGAGACCGGAAACTGAAACTGAATCTGAATCAGAAATTCCGACGAGCAACCGCCTGAAACTGAAACTGAAAATCCTCAATTAGCAGACCTGAAATGGAATCTGAAACTGAAATTGAAAATAAATGGGCCGCCTGAAACATCACTAGAGCCATTTTTTAAATTCCAGTATCGACAACTTCCCAGATAAGTATTTGCTGTCGAAAATAACCAGCATTAAGCCTTGAGCTTACCATGGTTCCCGTCGCGGGTAACCTACAGCACTAAGCTTTTATCCAAGCTAAATTCTGAGGACATTGTCAGGTTCAACGATCTCAAAAACATCCTGGATAAAACTTTAACGGTTTTAAAGTTATCGCCAATTTTCGGCGATCTTCAAGTTTTCATATTTCACACTTTGTATTCACCATGGATTCACGAAATAAGATAGCTGCCTTTGTGCAAAACTTTTTCTATAGTTCACACCACAATCTGGTTCTCCACCTGGAACCGGTTTAACACAAATCTGACTGTCAAATATCTCCGCAATGAAATACATCGCCATGGCCTGAACTAAGAGTTAGCGTTGGGCGTGGATCGGATTTTTCGTCGGCCGTTTTCTTGGACAGAGTCTACTCGCTGGCCGGCCAACGGCCATTGTGCTGGTCAACAGCCAACGGCCAATCAACGGCCAACGTCGTGCATAATTTAGGCCTAGATGGGAATTTTTCGAGTAAATCTCAAAAGACTGCAAAAATGTTATTGCTTTTTCATTAGTTTAGAGCTGGGGCCAGTTGCCTAGCTCTGGCCAACGCGTTGGCTTACCGTTAGCCATCCAACAGCCGACCTGAATCGAACCTGCAATCGCCCAGCGCTATACTGAGTAGTGGTGAAGATTTTCTGACAAGCAATAACATTAATATTTGATTGCAATCTGTATTCTTAGTTTCTTCGAAACATTTGAAACTTAATAATCTAAGGTAATCTAGACAAGACTCAATTTTCGCCAAATTAGACGAGTTTTAAGAAAGATGAGTGTTGGGGAGGAGAGTTCAGTAGGGAACTGGAGGGGAGCAATTATGTACTTTATCCTTCAGTATTTATCCAAATGTATGTCTAATTTTTGGACTAATAACTTCATGGACTCCTCCCAGTCTACCAACACAAAGAGTTAAGGCTTAATGACTAACTAAATTTGCTGTCAGATCTGAATGCACTGTATATTGATTATCTTTATGACGTCCCATTGTCCAAATGGATATCATACTTTGGAACTTATTTTACCTTGGCAGTACAACAAACCAAACAAAAATGGTTAAGTTGTCGAGTTTATAATTATATATGATCATTAGACATTGGATATTTCTTGATTTCATGTTTGAAAATTTTTTATTTCTAAATTTGGTTAGAATGTGTCTTGCCATGTGGTCTGGACCTGACCTTGACATGTGGACATGCGGTTCCAACTTAATTCCTTATTTCAGCTGACTATGTCCAGCATCCTGTTGTACAGAGAGCACCAGTGATATAGAAGTTACGTGCTCTTCTCTCCTGGCTCCGTGGTGTAGTGGTTGCACGGCTGACTGTTTACACGCAGTGCGGGAGGCCCGTGGTTCGGTTCCCGGCGGAGCCAAATCTTAATACACTGTCCAAGTAAAACTGCTGGATAACCCCCCAGGCCCAGATACCGCATAACTTGATCAAATGGGCTGAAATTTGGAATGGGTATGTTTTCGACTACGTTGAGCTCAAATATCGCAAAATTTTTCAATTTCGCGAAATTCGATTTTTTTCCATTTGTAAGGAGGGATCAAGAGGAAACGAAAAATTTTTCTCTTCGATTTTGCTGAAAAGTTGTATTCGAGGTTTTAAGTTTTAGCTACATGTTCGAGGCTAAAGTTTTAAGCTTAAGATGTTGAGCTAACGAAAAACTGAATCGAAAAACTAAGTTCAGATTCGTGTTCTACGCCCTCGAAAACTCCTTCTCAGCAAAATTGAAGAAAAAATTTTCGGGTCCCCTTGGTCCCCTCTTACTAATCGAAAAAAACGGATCTCGGAAATCGAAAAATTTTGCGATATTTGAACTCAGCGTAGTCGAAAACATACCCATAACAAATTTCAGCTCATTTGATCAAGCTTTCCGGTATCTGGGCCAGGGGGGGGGTTATCCTGAAAAGATGCAAACTGTTCAGTTTCGTCCAACTTACATGTTTATTGTTTGAAGTCAAACTTAGTAAAAACATTTTAGCATAAGCGAACTTTAAGTAGCCGAAACATAACTGAAGTATAATAAGATGCTGTCCTGGAATTAAATCTTAAGCTAAAGTTTGGTCATGTTTAGCATGAACGTTACCTAGCTAGGATGGTATACAAAACCTTCTGAGTTTAGGAAGTCAAACTTTACAGTCATTTAAGTTAAAATTAGCATCTTCTTAGCGTCTCTTCTAATTGAAAGTGAGGGAGTCTGCTTAATTTTAAATATTTATTGAAATATCAATTTTCGGACCATCTCAATCCTCGAATCTTTAAAACTTGCATTGTGAGAGGGGGCGACATTTTAGTGTTAATATTTTAACTGTAAACTGACGATGGACTGTTTACATTATGGATTAATGGTTTTAACAACACCATAGTAATTGTAGTAAGAAATGACTTGACATAAACCTCTTCATCCCAGTTGAGACCCCGCGGAAGGCACAAACAGAGACAGGCGCGCAGAAACTGCAGAAATAAAGTAGGAATCTGAAATAGGAGGGGCCTGATTATGACTTACACTTAATGTAATTAAATGTAATACTTGCTTCCTATAAAGTTTCCACACCTTAATTTTATTCTCGCAATTCCTATTGCGATATTTCAAGATTTTGGATGAGCAGTTAGTCAATATATGCTTTCCAGAGTTTATTAATTGTGAGTTGTAACAGCCTCCTTTTACCTCCTTTAACTTAAAGTTTTGCCATTTCACTTTTCTCCCGTTAGACTCCGCCCTCCCTTGAATCTGATTGGCTGGTTAGGCAGCTGGCTGGGAGTCTAGAAATTTGAGATTTAACGGAGACAGTTGCGCATTGAGAGGTCAAAAAGCTTTGTGTTAACAGCGGTGCGGAAATCGTGGCGAGTGCTCTCCCTTGCTTATTTACGTTTGATTCCCTTTGCGGCAAGTGTGGGGTTATCTTTTGAGGTAAGTAGGAAGGTGTTGACAACTGTTTGGGCGCAACTGTGCAAAACTGCTTACTGCCACCAATTGTGAAGTTTTCCTTAAAATTTTTATATTTCTCAGCACACATGTTGCTACCGCGAAACTTAATTCGGGACCAATTGCGCAAAACTAGGACAACTGCCGTCCCCTCCCAACTGTTCACCCAAATCTCAGTTTTGCCAGTTGCCCCGAAAGTTACCTTCGCTAGAGTGGGCACTTACAAGTTGTTCCTAAACCTGTCTCTGATTCTTAGTACTAGGACTAACCATTGTCATGTGGAAAGATATTATGATTGCCCTTATAATGGTAAGAAACATGCTTGAAGAAGCAGTTTAAAGAGTCTCCATGAGGAAAATTTGCCAATTTTGACAGTTTATTTTTGAAAATTCACAACAAAAATTCAGACTGTCGAGAATTACTGGTTGTAATGATCTGCCACATATTTAATCCTCCGAAATAAACAGTGAAGTTCTATAGTCTTGGAAGCTTAGTCTCTTTCTCCATTTTGAGTAGCAGTACAACGGATTGCTTGCTAAAATCGATAAGTCAAAATTTTCCCGCCGGCCGGTTCTTGGCATCAATCCACCTTCGGGCAGGTTTTCGACAATGCAGAATTCACGCAACATTCTTTGATTTCGGGAAAGCCTATTCTAGGTGCACTGGGAAACCAAAAAGAACCGATAAATCAAAAAGTTTTCCGATTTTTGAACTCAGCCTGGTCGAAAATGTACCCACATCTGGTTTCAACGATTGATGAAGTTTTGTAACTTCATGGGGCTCGGCGGACAATTCTACACAAGATGACCTAATTTCTTGTTGCTATAAGTTGTACTCGGGATTGTGAATTTTACTACTTGATGTGTGAGGTGTTTGTTTCATTTTGTAAATTCACTGAATGTTTCTATATGATTTTGTATTGTTTTGATATTTGCAGAATGAATGGATTGAACCAGTACGATTCACTTTACTACACCGGAGCTCCTCCTGCTCCTCGGATCGGCTCCACTGGAGATCTGACTGGATTAGCTCCTCCTTCCGTCCCCGGATTCCCTAACCAGCTGTCCAGCCCCGCGGAATATCTGAGCCAGCCTGGCTATGATGGTACCTTTTATCGATATCCCTACTATCCTCCATATACGGCTGCTGCTCCGCCCTCCGGAGGTCCCCCGCCTGCTCCTACCTTCTACCCTACTTCAGAGGCCAATGCCCTGTCGTATCCAGCCAAACCACCCACAGCTCCAGAAAGTTCTCCTTCCACGGAATCTGAAGCTAAAACGGACGGATTGAGTGATCCCAGTGGTGTTAAGCAAGAGGTTAGGATTGTGTAGTGACATTTGTTAATACTCTTGATCTATACTGGAAGGAACCTTTCTAGATTTAACATCCCGACACCCAGTCGTTTTTACAAACCTTCACGCTCTAGAGGTCAGTGGTATCTTGGCCCAAGTTTTGCGAGGTTGAACTTCAAACTTCTGAAATGAAAATTCTCGAATCTTACATATTTGAAGGTTTTCATGTTGAAGGTTGTTTTTGAACTTTAAGATTAAGAATTGTCTGGGATATTTTAAAATCCATCCTATTACCATTTCGCCTAAATCGCCATATCGCAGCTGAAAAAAGTAGCTACGCTCAGCGGAGGGTGCAAGTTGTAAGAGACCCATATTTCAAATTATATATACAAATTCCAATTCTAATCAATTGCTTAAATTTCAAAGAAATAGAAGAAATATATACGTTTGTTGTGGTGAATGCGTCTAGTTTCGCTGCTCTTGCACTTGCACTGTCAGACCCTTCCAATGCCAAACTATGGTTGGATGGCTTGTTTTATCGTCGTTCAAAATTTTAAAACATCTGAGCTGGAATTTGATATTTTTGACAACTCGGTGTTCAACTATCGCAAAATTTTCAAATTTTCACAAAATTTTATTTTCTTCGATTCAGAATGGATCAAATTTTGATTTTTTGGAAAACAGAATGCTAAATGGGTCCAAGATGCTAAACTTTTTGGCTTAGATTTTTGCCTTAAAGTTACACATAGGGGAAAGTTACACATAGGGGTCAGGGGATGTCGTAGTACCAGAACACCAGAATGTCGTTTCAGCCTTTCGCTTCGGAAATTGTGATTTTAAGCTTAAAAATTTAGTTTATCTTGAGCCAAGATGGAATTGAACACAAAAATGAATTGCAGAATATTCTGCCACTTTAAAGTCGCCTAACAATTTAAAAGCAAACAGCATGCGTCCCTTGCCAACCAAAATAGTTGAATTCAAAGTTTTCAATTTAAAAAAATTCCAAAACGGGTTATTTAGTATCTGCGTAGTCGCGAACATTACATACCTATTCTGAATTGTAGCTAAAAGGGTTAAGTTTTCAGAAATTTTAGCAATGGAAGATAGAGATGAGCATTTTCAGCATAGTTAATAAATTTTGGTTTTTGCGTGGCAAATACTTCCAGCGGGCCCGCCGGTCAAGACTTTTCTGCGAACCAGGTCCGCGTTTCAAAAGATTCTCCTAAGCCTAGGAGCGCTTATACGGTCAGCTTAGGTGCTCACTTAGGACACTTAGGAGAATCGGGTTTTAAAAGATTCTCCTAAGCTAGGAGTGCTATCTACCAGTCCTAGCTTTTCTTCTAGGTTGCCTGAATTTAGGAGCAGCGCCAGCTAAACTTAGAGGAAATCTGTTGAAACGGTTTTAGGACTTAGGAGGTATCCTAACTCCCTAGTCCCTCCTAGACAGCCCCCAGACATCCTCTTAAGTACCCTACCCTCCTAGGAGGATACTTGGAGAATCTTTTGCAACGCACCTTTCAGAAAACTAAACAAGACCCAAAGTTTGACATACATCTCTGATGAACAATCTGCAATATGTATCAACTTTGGTTTACAAAGTTGTTGATCATATGCATACAAAACTTAATGACAATATAATCTTGTGACCGTTTGCCCATTCCTCAAAACTCGCAGAATTACAACAGCTTGTAATTAAAAATAACCCTTGTGATTTAAAATAATGAAAGCGTCTGTGACTGGATTGGATTATATTGACTCTAATGCTTCCAGTTAGAGAATCACTGATTTTGATTTAAATCCCTGATTTCTGATTTTGAATTGTTTTAGATGGAAGACATTTCTGGAGGTTCCCATACCCATCATCATCTGACCCATCAGGGTGTGGGGGACGGTATCCATACTCACGAAGGTGTTTCAGATGAACATGTTCCTCATGTGCTGGCCCCCTTGGGCGATGGACACTCACAGAGACGCTGTCTTTTGTGGGCCTGCAAAGCCTGCAAGAAGAAGACCGTAACCATTGACCGTAGAAAAGCGGCCACACTTCGAGAACGTCGACGGCTCAGAAAAGTCAATGAAGCCTTTGAAGTGCTCAAACGACGAACCTGTGCAAATCCCAGCCAAAGATTACCAAAAGTAACCTTATAAGTTTAAATAAATGTTTTTAATTAAAAACCAAGTTTTGAGCCTTTCTCGGCAGTTTTAAAGCAGGAAACATAAGTCGTAATTTAGTTGTCATCAACTTTGGTTAGGCTATTTATTTATAAAAGTTATGTTAATTACCTAATGCTTTTACTAAAACTATGTATTTAATATAACTTTCAAGAAACGAATAAAATTTCTTTATGATTGTTGTTTTCCCTGTTCATATGCTTAGGAACTGTTTTAATTTTTATTTGTAATACATCGACACTGCGTATTTTATTTAATGTACCTATTATTTATTGTTTAGGTTGAAATTTTGCGTAATGCCATTGATTACATTGAAAGTTTGGAGGAGATGTTACACGGAGCGGGAAAACTTCAGAAGCCTGCATCCAACGGAGGCGCTCAACCGGCTGTTTTGGCCAACATGGAATCCAACTCTGTTACCTCGGGCACACCTCCCAGTGCTGAGTATATTGTAAGCATTACGTCAGTCTTCGAAATACAAGATCGTTAAATTAGCCGTTTTAATCGAAGAACCATAGAAGTCTTTCTAGCTTCTGTTCTAAGTAGGTCATTGTACCGACGGCAAATAAAAATAAACGGAATATAATTATTGTTCTCGTTTACTGCTGACGTAATTGGTGATTTTCTGTGTAATATACTCCTTTAAATTTTTATCTATATATCCCAGCATTAGTAGCCTTAAAAATAATCGCAAGAAGCAGCATTCTAATGTGGTTAAGTCTGAGGCTTAAATCTTCGCTTTCGTCAAGAAAATGTCCCACTTTCGCAATGAACGGTCGTCAGTTGTTTCCAACTTATCATCATAAAGCCAGAAAATAACATTGCTCTGAAACTTTTCTTCACTAAATTCTTTAAGCCATCAGTCAGGTAGCTCGTTTCGCAAAGTCGAAGCATTAACGTTAATGTCTCCCCCTCCTAAGTCTACGGTAGAAGAGGAGTCTAGAAGGCGACTGGGTGCCAAGCAACCATTGAAGCAAAGTTGGGTTTAAAATGTTTAACAGAACAATCAATTGCAGCAAAGAAAAAGAAATAGCACTGCATGAGATTATTATTAGCTAATTCATTTCATTCCCTTATTTTTGTTGATCTTGGAGGCATAATCAGTATATAACAATGCCAAACTTAAAAGTTTGTTTTGGAGGAGTTTTGAATGTCGGCTGCACAGAATAGAAATTAACAGTTTCCAAAGGTTTGAAATTAGTGGATATTACGTGATTTTTTCAAAATCGTCAAGTTCTAAACAGGCTACTCTTACAGACAAACGAACATTTTTATTTGAATCAGTTTAAGGGTAAGCGCACAAACAAACGTCCAAAAGGGCAGCAACACATGTGGGGCTGAGAAGTGAAAACCGGGCATTAAAACTTTGTAATTTTGCTTTTGATATTTATTTGAAATGAAAAAGTGGAATTTCGAAAGATGGAAATTTTAGAAATACTGTTCCAAAACATAAAAGATCTTCTTAGAATCCACAAAACAGTGAAATTCAGACAGGGTATTGATTTCAAAGTGAGGGATCAAAATTTTAACCATAACCAAGCTAACACGTTCTATGTTTGATAAATAAAACGACACTTAACTTTGGTGTATGCTGGCCATTTGAATATTTCATTATCAGTGAAGCTAAAATTTCTATATTATTTGAAAACTCTCTAAACAGTTCTCAGCTGCTGTAAGAGGGCAATGGAAGTTTGAATTTTCCAGCTAAAGCTTTGTGTAATCTGATAGCATTAGACCTCAGATACACTTTAGTAACTTCACTATGGTATAATGTCATAAAATATACTGTTAAGATTCAAACTTTTCCAAGTTCACATTTTGGAAAAACACTATTTGTCATTTCGTTGACAGAGTGCACTTAAATTGATGCAAAAAGTATCATCTAACGGCTTGATAGCTCAAATTTCCCGAAAAAACTTAAATGAAATCCCATCATTGTAGTTTATCGTCAAGTTTTTCAGCAAATTTATTGGAAAAAATAATTGATAAGTAATGTGTTATCATAAAACTGGACGACTGCACAAAAGCTGCAATTTTAAGGCCATGCCATTTTGTTCACAAAAACTGCAAATGCAGTTTTCTTCTTTTTTGTGTTTTAGAACCCACCTACCAGTGGACAGTTTTTCCACAATGGAGATAAAGTAATGACCACTTATACCGAACTGCCCACGTATACGGAACCTACCCCTAGTAAGTTTATAATGTGATAACTTCATTTTTTACTTTTAAGATATTGAAACTAAAACCATTTTACAACTCGACAGAAAGATTTTGGTCAGGTATTATTTTTACTTGAGTAAAAGGTGGAGTCTGCTAAAATCTGGTTCTGCAGTACTTCTCAAATCACTCATGATACTTCGTTTCTTGTTCAATTTTAAAGAAGTTTAGTGATCGACGTAGTCAGATGAGAAAATTATGCAAAATAAAACAAAACGGAAAAACTTAACTGGTTTCTGGTTTAGTGTTGTGTGGCATGTGCTTCAAGGAAAGTGAGCCCTGCACCTATGAAATGTAACACCTCTGTTTGTGGATATTTTTAATTAAAATTTTATTTCAATTGATTAGTTCTTGGAATTGAGCAAACTCAAAGTTTCATAAAGCAACAGTGTTAAAAAATAAAATAAACTATCTGTCCTAGTATACTACAATCACCCCTATCAAGAGTACATAATACCAAGAGATAATACCTAGAATAAGAGTAGGGGAGGTCCCGAGTTAACGAGCCTAGCATGTCATTGACAAGTATGTTCAGTACATAGTACGTAGTGTAAGAGTTTTATAATCTTATTCTAGTATGTACTCTTGGCCGTATCAATTTAGCGTTAGCAAAACTACAAATGTGTGGATACACATATGATGTCCACTTACTACTAATCGGTCGACGGTCACTAAATATTTAATACTTAAAAATTTTGAATTTTGTAAGCTGGCGCTAGTAGACAGACGCACAACTATGCTTAACTTTTGCAAAATTCAACAGATTTGGTTCAAATTTTGTATGCATGCATTTGAGGTCTTTTCCAGGTTACCCCCCGCTAAAAATTTAAAAACTTGATCAATCGAGCTGAATTTGGTATGCGCATGTTTTCGACCATGGTGAGTTCAACTATGGCAAAATTGTTTGAATTCCAATGTGGATTTGAAGACATTTCTGATCGAACCCCAGGAAAGTTTAAAAATTTAAGTTTAAACTTTTCTATCAAGAGAGGGCCAAGGGGAATTACAATTTTGCTAAATAGTTGTATGTAGGGGTTTTCTGCGTGGCTGAACACGAATCTGAAATCCGTTGTGCGATCCAGCTTTTCTAGCTCTGAACAAATTCAAATTGTAAGCCTAACTATTTATTTATTTCTAGCTAAATTGAATGACAATTTTCAGATTCGTTTTCAGCAACCCTGAAAACCCAGTCATAGTACAACATTTTACCAGAATTATACATAAAACAGTCTTTGAGTCTCCTTAGTCTCCCATTGGAAAATTCAAAATGCTTAAGTGTTTAAATTTTAACATTTCAGTGGAAAAGTATATAACTAACTCATTTAGTACCTATTTTAACCAAATTTAAATTTTGTTTTGGTTCTGTTTTGTTTTGGTTTTGTTTTTTGTTTGTTTATTTGTTGTTGGCACACATTTTAGTTTATTTCAGTAGCTTAAGCAATCATCACGTAAGGCATCAAAAAAGGTAAAGGTACCTTAAACATTTATGAGATATCACATTGTGGCTTATAATTTACTTAAGGTGGTGATTCCCTTTGGTCACATAAAGTTTGCACCATTATTACTCGTTCATTACTTGGAGTTAAGAAGCCATTTTTATATCAAAATGTAGCTTGACATTTTCTCTTTTTAATGCATGCCATGAAACTAATGTTGCGTTTCTAAAATATTTTTAACACATTTTAGAAGAAGTATAATTTTCCAGAATTTTTGCAGACTCAAGTAAATTTTTTCGCGAGACATCGATTATGTCATTCGATACCTCCATCAAATAGCTGGGGTCGATTTCTTACTTATTGTGAAATCGCTCTTCGTTATAGAGAAATAAGCTGAAATGTGTGCGTAACCTGTATTTTGCCTACTTTTTCCAAATTTGTCAAGCGATTACTTTAGCTAGAAAGCAGCAATCGGGGCAACTAAAAAATCGTCCCTGGGTATATTTGTGCAGAACACATTTGTTCAGTAGCAGCCCTCTAGCTTGCATGGGGAATGCTCCACAATCTTCGGAAAAAAATTGGTCGTGTTTTTGCAAAAACTACATTTTTTATGATAGCAGCCTACAGGATAGCAGTTGGAAGACGATCATGCGTCGGATAATTTGTCCCTGTGAGACCTTCAGATCGACGCCCTTACTTTGATTTTACGGCTTGCGTAGTTCAAGAAATGTTGAATTATTTGATTTCTGCAAAAATGACAAGTTTTTGACGCCAAAACAAGAAAATCGGCTATATCTCACGGTAGGGAAAAGCTAGAAACTTGCTTTAAAAAGCAACAATGTGAAGCTCAATGAGATCTTTCGAATGAATATAGTCATAACTGTATAGCAGCTGCCAAACGTTCAGAAATTGGGAAAAACCACTCTGACCGGAAATCTCGAATTTTTGAATCGGGATTGCGCGGAGGGTGTGAGAACGCTAAAAGAACTTATTTCGGAAAGTTTCATCAAATTTCGTCTTGATTTACGCCGCCAAACAACAATATGTACCCAAAAGGAATCACCACCTTAAGTGCTTTGGGATACACAGCTACCTTAACTTGTATTTGTGGTATACTCGTAATCGTTACCGCTAACTGCGCATATCCCTCCATCTTCTCCTGTCTTAAATTTAAACCAAATTTATCATAATTCAACCAAGCCAACTTTAGCTAAGTTTAACTAATTTAACTCCTTTAATTAATTTAATTTTTGACTTTAATTTGACAATTTAATTTGACTAAAGTAACCATGACTAATTTTGACCATATCTGTTCCTCTATGGCAGTTAAACGGAGGCGACCGTCTGCCTTAGTGTCGCCAAGATTATATGATAGGATCCTATCATATATATATATATATATATATATATATATATATATATATATATATATATATATATATATATATATATATATATATATATGTATATATATATACACTTTTGTTATCGCCTAGGTTTCGAATTCTAATCAAAAATTTGTTTAATTTTGTAAAGTCAAATCGAATTTTGCAAGCACGCTGCGGTTACTTAAACCTTTTACCCACATATCGGAATTAAAAGACTTCGGTTTGCTCTGGGACACTTTTAATAACTTATAAATTTAGTTTATCAATTTTTTTATAATTTTGTTACTGAGAGAGAGAGAAAGACGTGCGCATTCACAAGCATTTTATAAAGTATTAACTAAATATACTTAGTTTATCATCGAGCAGTTATTGAATAAAAACAGCAGTTCATATTAAATTCCCATTACAATGTTTAATGGAAAAGCAATTTGTCAATTCTGCATCTGTCGTCCGCTAAGAAGTTGCTGATTTTTTTATTTGTCACTCTATTTTGTTACGTTACTTTCTTCACATTTTCGGCGGTCTTGTTAAAACACAAAGAAGGGGTCATTGTGGGTATTAATGGCTTGTTGTTGTCGGCTCTTTTGTTCTGCGGAGTGGCGTAACGCTAGAACCAGGTCTACTTTAATCGACGGTCTCTTTGCCGCTCCACAATATCAAACTGCACTCTTAATTTATTGCCGACGTTTGGAAATTGTAGCAAAGGCAGTTTACAAAGTTAGCAATTGAGCTTTTGAAACAGCTGCGTCCGCTAAATCTTTCGGACTCTGTCCATTTTTCATAAAGTGCCGGAAATTTAGATGTTTGTAAGAAGTCCTCTCTCTTTACGATTGTTACCAGAGGAAGGGCCTGATTAAACAAAATGTGACTTCCAATTAGACTTATCCATTTTTCACTATGATATAGAAATGGAGGAAAAGTTTTACACAAGCAGAAGTGACCCTTAAGTGCAGGGTCTGGCAATAAAATTAACAGACAATCTGTAAATAGGATAGTTGAAGACGCGTGTTGTCAATTTATTGTAGATAGGATTAAGAGTTAATCCTAACATTTAAGAGGTCAGCTGCTGACGGGTAGCCTGCAAACTTAATTGCCCAAATATAAAATATGTTTGCTTAATTTACGGCGTCCAGTTAAGCTATTAATGTTTTATGATTTTATAGATTTATGTGTTTGCTTTTTTCAGTTTTCGAATCCAGCCAATCTCAGAACAATGATGATCGATATTCCAGTATTGATTGTTTGTCACTGATCGTGGAAAGTATCACACAAAAGCCTGGCGGACAGGATGATTTGACTTCCTTGGATTCCCCTGCCAATTCCTCCGCAGCCGAAGATAGCCATGATGACGAGGGCTCCGAGTGCTGAGCAACTCTGGCAGCCAATAATTAATATTGAGGAGTACCTACCTACGTTAAGTAATATTGACATGGACAAGTGAAAATTCACAAAGGCAGCACCTAAGGAGGCTTGGCTAAGTTCCGCCTGCCAATCCGGATTTACCTAATTTTGCAGCTGCAAGATATTAATTGACAGACATTTTTAATTAATGACATTCTGTAGTCACTGACATGATTTCAGTCACATCAATTGTAGATAAGTGATATATTTTGTTTGTTTGTTTGTTTGTTTGTTTGTTTGTTTGTTTGTTTGTTAACTATAAGTCAAAATTTCTAATCTTCGTTATACTGTCATTGTAATTTTGCTAGCCGTATCAAAGTTTGGCAGATAGGTATGTTTTCGGCTACGTAACAAGGTTTAAATAGGTACTTTTCGGTTCTGCCAACTTCACGATGCTTTTTGAATTCGCTTCGTAGGCAAGGACAACTGAAAATCTAAGTTGTAACTGAATGAGAAAGCTCTCCGTTCTTTAAAGCAATTATTTGTAGTATGGTCGAAAAGCTGGAAATCAAAAGTCATTCTCACCTATGTAAGTGCGCAGTCTTAAAACCAGCTTTACAAGACAGTTCTTCCTCGATTTAATTTAATTTGACAAAACTCTTCCTATAAATTTCAGAGCTTATATCGGCAGCCGAAAATCGACATGAGTTGTAATATTGCGTATGTTTTGCTGATTCTAATATTTTCTGTAAGTTGATGGTTTTCAGGGCTTTATAAATGTTTCTCGCATTTGCTTGCTTGCCTCATAACAGTGCCTCGTAAACAGTTTTGATAGAAATTATACTGTATTTTACTATCCTTGCATTTGATTAATGACAAAATGTTGTGTAATGCCCATTTACACATTTTGTGATCATTTTTGTTTCTCTTTGAATGTTTGTAGGTCTATTTGAATTGAATCATAGAATGCTTTTAAATCAGCCATAGTGGTGATTTTTTACTGTTTCATTGATTTTTAATTTTCCGCATTCGTGAGGTTCTAAAAAGCTGCTGCACCCAGGAAAACAAATTTTGCGGCATCTCAACTGAAAATTGAAACATGCCAAGTCGAGAGGAAAAAATAGTTTTTAAATCCGCAGTTTTCCATTAATGCAAACACAGGATTATATATATATATATATATATATATATATATATATATATATATATATATATATATATATATATATATATATATATATAATTTATGACCCTTAACCGTAATATTGCTATGCATTGTAGCTGTGTAATTTTTTATCCACCATTTAACTGATACATTTATTGTTTTTATTTTACCGTAATATTACAGTCTTTTTGATATTGTTATCAAATTGCTTTTGATAGATTTTGTTTTTGGTGTTCCATAATATGCTTTTGTTTTAATTTATTTCTATGAGTGTCAATTCTTGTCACTGATTTGTACAGTATGTCCCAAGCCAGTTTTGATATTTTACTTGTGCCATAATGTAATGTTAATGCTAAAGTTGATTAGTAAAAACAGCATATTATTTTGTTTAGTTTATAGTTTTCATTGCCCCAGTTTCATTTGCATGTAGGATTAAAGCCAAAAATAGCAAGTGGATAATGTAACGGAAATCCCTCCTAAGAAGGAATTATTTGGCAAAGTTCTGTTTCGTTAATTTAAATTCAAATCAGTTTTTGCCCTTGGTGCCATACCTCCGATAGTTTTGCGAGGAGGGAAGAGCCATGAGCCAGTCCATTTTGCTCGGGATACACGGTATGGCCATGTTTGAATAATTACAGCTGCAAATATTCGAGGATTTTGGCACGGATAAATAAAGCTATAGAAGTTGTTGCAATTAGTGTTTTAGAACGGCCGGATTTAACAGGCCGTCGGCCGTCAAAAAATGTCAGCGGCCGGCCGCCGGCTGGCCGGCGGCTAGTCAGACATAATTTTCAGTGTTTGAATGCAATCTGAGCTAGAAAGTTGCAAAATATTTATATTATGCATTTCAAAGGCAATGGAATCGGTTTTTACTTTATGTATTTGGAAAAAGCTCACATTCAGTTTTGGATTTGTTAGGTAAACATTTGCTGCTCTTGTCAAATTGCTGTGTTAACTACAAATACTTGTATTAAGCCGGCGGCCAGCCGCTGGCCGATAGCCGGCCCGGCGGGCGGCTGAACGGCCGGACGGCCAACGGTCGGCTGCCGGCCGAACGGCCAGACACTGAGCCGGGCCGGCCACCGGCTCAAAAGCCGCCGGCTTCCCGGCCGTTCTAAAACACTAGTTGCACTGCTCTGACTGCGGCCACCCGTCAAGTCAACTCCATCCAAGAAATTTCCCCTTGGTAAAAAAACAAAGCATTTATTATTTCTTCCAGCCTTAGTAATAAGTAGATAACTATTTAGAATCCTATTTGTTAAGAAAAAATAGGCCATGCCCGTTTATATAAAAGTCAAGCATATACACTCCAACATTAAAGCAAAATCGTGTCTCTGTGTCTTGAAGTGCGGTTAACAAAAGCATAGCTTTCAATGAATTGCAGCGATTCAGTTCATCGTCCGTACATATCGCAAAGTTTAAACAGACAATCTAAATAAGCAGATAAACCTCGTAAAATGTAGTATTGTTAGAGTCAAAAACTATGTTCAAAAACCAAGCACTTCCGTTTCCGTGAACACTCCTCACTGTTTGTGCCGATTGTGTATCACTCGTTACTTTTGCCATAAAATTCAATCCCACTCGGTACGGAGTCCCACTCGGTGCTTTTGAGTCCCATTTGGTACATTTGGAACCGCACTCGGTGCTTTTGAATTTCAGTTGGTACATTACTGTTTCTCTCGGTACTAGAGGGGACTAAATTGAATGTTCGAATTTGCCAGAATTTGTAATAAAATAATTTGTTCAGGCTCAACAGAAGTTAGGGATCTGTTGCGCTTCCCTCCAGCCCTAAATTTTGATTTTTTACCAATAACTTTGAAATTGTGCAAGGGTGCATACTGGAGGCTGATGAATTCAAAAATTCAAAATTTTAAATTTTATTTTGGTAAGGGGAAGGCCAAAGGGAACCGAAAAAATTTTTGCTGAAAACTTGCATACAGGGGTTTTCAGGGGGCCGAAGGTTTCCCTTCTGGACTGGAGATCTACGCTTTTTTTGCTCGAAGCGGGGTTTACCCGTTTTTGTCGGTCAATGGAAGAAGGACTGCAGCCCCCCCATTTCACTCACGTTATCCTATGACCCCGGCAAGGCGACTGCAAAGAAACTTAGCGAATTTGCGCATGTAGGTTTACATAACTTCACTACGCTACACAAATGAAACAATTTTTACAGTTTTTAGTGTTTAAATTACATCAACTTTGAATTACTTAATTACGTACTACATTTTTGAATTTGATTTCATTATAATCCTTAACTTTGAGTGTTAAATCGCAGTTAATATCTTCGAACTTAAGGGGGGGGGCTACGAACGGGTTGGCACGACATCGTCGGAGAGAGCTACTTTTTCGCCAATCGTTAGCCAACATATTAAAGTAAAAAAGTTTATGGTGGGCAACAATATATCTCATATACACCGTTTTTGGCAGAACGCCAAAGTAAAAATTTTAGTTCGAAAAATGGGTTTTTTCAAAAAGGGTTTTTCAGCTCTGGTGAATTATCGGCTTGACCGATCTTGACACTTTTTGCCACAAATGTTTACAAGTACTAAATACTAAAAGTATTCCGGCTTTCGAGCGTTGCTTTCTTCTTCAGCAGTAACAGGTCAAAGTTTGAAATTTGACAAAAAGTTGGGAGGTGACCGTGCGCCGTTTTTGATCTAATAAAATTGGCAGCCCCTAGCCTACCCCAGCTTTTTACCAATTATCAGGCTCTAATTGGGGCAAACTGTGGGTAAGTTTCAAGGGTTTTGGTTTACTGGTTAGTGTGCTAGCAGGGGTGGTCAAAAACTTTTTTGTCTCCAATTTTGCCGAAAAGGTGCTTATAGGGGTTATTTGATCTGCTGAATCCGAATATGAAATCCGTTTTTCGATATGACGCTTCCTTCGTTCAGTATACGCTTACAACTGTCTTAGAGCTTTTTGGAGCGATCGCCATCCCTACTTCGAAAAATCAATCTAGCATTTCTAAACATTGTAGCGAGATTTAGTGACATAGCTTTCTGCACATCTTGGTACACTCACTGGCCTGTAATGCGCAAAGTTTTAGCCGATTCTGCTACAGTACTTTGGAATAAGTGACTCAAATCTTCGAAATTGCACCAAATAACAGCGACAATGTTGATAATGTAATCTAGCAATGCGAACGCAGGGATTAACGAAATCACGTCATTTTCACACAAGTTAAGACAGATACTTGGAGTATTAATGAGCAAAGTTGGGTTCATTTGGTGAACCACAGCTCATTAGACGTTAGTTAACCTCCAACGGTATAGACCTACAACACCCAATTTTTCGCACTTTGATTGTATCGCACAGAAAAGAATACCATGGTCTAGAGATTTTTTACACGATATCAAAGCACTATATGTCAGAACTATTTCTGGAAAATTTGGGTACCGTACCTTGCGCAAAGCGATCAGGGCGAGGCGAAGTTTGTGTATGTGTCATGTCGAATTTTGGACCGACAGCACCAACTTCTGATGGCTCCACAGCACGCTACGCTGCATGGAATTCTTTCAAACTTTAAACTATTTTACACTAAACCTAATACTAATATGTGGCAAAAGACTAGCTAGCTTTTCCAACATTGAACTTTTAGTGTTATTCGTAGCCCCCTCCCTTAAATAATTCATGAAAATTATATTTTACATACTTTACAGTGAAAGTAAAATTACCAGGAGAGACTATATGGTACTGACTGGGGCTCAAAAGTACCGAGTGGAACGCAAAACCGAGTTGGACACAAAAGTACTGAGTGAGACATAAAAGTACCGAGTGGGACTCCAACGTACCGACCGACACAACAGTACCAGTGGGACTATACTTTAGAACGATTAGAAAAGTACCCAGTGAGACTTTACCTTTGTGCCATGCTTCAGGTCACAGCATCTTTTGGTGAAAATAGACAGAAAAATCTACAATCTACTGTCTGCGAAACGGTGTAACTATAAAATGTCCATGATACGATGAGATTTCCCTAGGTTGATTTTGTTCCTGTATAAATCAGGAAAATAAAGGAAAATCGGAATCGGAAAGCGATAGCGCTGACTCCATTCCCCTTTCTCAAGGAGGGACCTTATCACAGCTCTCTGAAATTTTTGCAGCAATTTTGCACAAATAATAAACCCATTTACATATTGTACTGTTTTCTGCACTGTTTTCTGTAGTCGGCTTCGGCTGCCGACTACCATGCCTCAGCTAATCATTGATCAGAGTGGAATGCTTAATTACTTTTATTTTCTCGACCCTCCTTCCGTATCTTTATAGTGCAGGAATGTAACCGGGTCATTTTATTGGTTCGATCCCTGGCTGAACCGATATTAGTGGTCTGGAACGTCGGGTCAGGGCAAGATTCCACCGTTTTCAAATAAATAAAAAGAGTTACCCATTAAAAGGAGAACAGTACCGCCGTAGTGTTTGAAGTTTATGTGATCAATGTTTTGTTTGTTTTCATAGAACATATATTGCTCTATTGTACTGTGACATTAGCATTTGACTAGCTTCAACTCCCCAACAACTCCCGACAAAAGAATGCCAGTATTTTATTGTTATTGCCAATTGTGAAACTGACGTTCTGCCGGCAGAAGGATTCGATCTGTATCCGGACCAGCGCAAATCGGAAACTCCAACCACTGCACCACTCTGACTTTAACGTATGTATTTATCGACTAAACCGATAGACAGAAAATTATGATTTATCTATATATTTATTTTAATTTATCTACAACAGTGCAAGCGCAAAATCAATCTTTTCACACGAAAACTGTAATTGCAGTTTTCTATTTATTGATTTGTTAAACCTCAACCAATCAATTGGCAGGCATAGAATGCCCAATTTTCAGTAATATATATGAGAAAAGGCAGACAGTGATCGTTTGCAAAACAATTTACAGAGCGAAAAGAAATTTAAGTAAATCGCATAAAACTTGCAAAATCATAGAGAAACTGTTGGGCTAAAAACCTGCGTACTAGGGACATGTGCTGAAGATAGGACGAAAATCCTCTGCGCCAAGCAATTTACATGCAAACCTTAGGAATTCAGATGGGTCAATCCATTACGAGTATACCGCCTCCGTCGGTATAAAAACTTGAGCTCTGAAGTTTGGCTTACTCTTTCCTAATCTTTTGTCCAGTGATCCAATAGGTCTTGACAATTGCCACTGCAAAAGATCAATATCATGTCTGTGATGAGGCATTTCATTCAAATTGATATTATTCTGAAAATCAAACAGCACATTTTGAATTACACTGAATTTTGGATCACCTTATTTCAAATAAGCTTTGCAAAATGTTGTACACTCAGCTAAGCTATAGGAACCTCTTTGAAACTTTCATACATATGTGGCTATTAATATGTAAGCTGGAAAAATTTCTTAGATAAAGAATCTGTTGCTGGCCATAAATAGATAATTTAATACAACCAGGAAATGTGTTTCCTGCAGTTTTATTGCAAGCGTTGGTTTATAAGCGATTATGAATTAAAATAGGTTATTAAAGTTATAAGTTCAACGGAATTAGCTAGCAATTTAATGAAAACATGATTCAATGAGTGTCACATTTGGCCGGCAAATGTCGGTCAGGCAGGGTCCATTCCTATTTCACAGCTGGAAGTCTCACCCTTAAGTCGTCCTCTCTCGAAAGATTATTCGCATGTACCCGACGAAAGTAAATTCGCTTGTCCTGCAAATGCCATTCCCCAAATATTGAATATATATTAGCGAGAAATTTTTAGCTTAATTTTATGAAGCGAATCCAAGCCCAAAAATTGGAAAATATCTTTTCATTCACAGTCCTTACTGGTTCTTACTGGTCGTTCTCCGCTTTGTTGCATATTATCGCTGTAGAAAGCGAAATTATTGCCCAATTTTATTCAAACTTTCGGAAAAGACATCAGACATCTGAAAAGCTTTCTGTGAAAACGCCAGCTTCATGAAGTTACATGTACTGGGCGAAAAAATTTCAAGTTCTAGAACTATATGTCAAAAATTATGCTCCGAGACTATAATCATGTTAGAACTTGTGTTCTACAACTTTGCTTTTAGAATAAGTCTCTAGCTCTTATGATTTCTGAGCAATAAATTTTGAAGAATTTTCGTTCGAAATTCGATTGTTTATTCGCTTTTGCTGATAACAGGTTTTGTCAGGAGGTGACTAAAACCAGGATCGGGATCAGGATCAGGATCAGGATCCATTTCAGGATCAGGATCAGGATCGGATGACTAAAAACAGGATCCATTTCAGGATCGGCTTGTAACTTCAGGATCGGCTAAAAACTTAAGGATCAGCTTCAGGATCGGCTTATAACTTCAGGATTCGACTTAGGGGCGGATCCTGAGTTCGGGATCGGGTGTCTAAAAACAGGATCCATTTCAGGATCGGCTTGTAACTTCAGGATCAGCTTCAGGATCGGCTTATAAGTTCAGGATCCTTCTCTGGGACGGATCCTGAGTTCAGGATCGGGTGTCTAAAAACAGGATCCATTTCAGGATCGGCTTGTAACTTCAGGATCGGCTTATAAGTATATGAACTCAGGATCCGTCCCTAAGAAGAATCCTGAACTTATAAGCCGATCCTGAAGCTGATCCTGAAGTTACAAGCCGATCCTGAAATGGATCCTGTTTTAGACACCCGATCCTGAACTCAGGTTCCGCCCCTAAGCCGAATCCTGAACTTATAAGCCGATCCTGAAGCTGATCCTGAAATGGATCCTGTTTTTAGACACCCGATCCTGAACTCAGGATCCGTCCCTAAGAAGAATCCTGAACTTATAAGCCGATCCTGAAACTGATCCTGAAGTTACAAGCCGATCCTGAAATGGATCCTGTTTTAGACACCCGATCCTGAACTCAGGTTCCGCCCCTAAGCCGAATCCTGAACGTATAAGCCGATCCTGAAGCTGATCCTGAAGTTACAAGCCGATCCTGAACTCAGGATCCGTCCCTAAGAAGAATCCTGAACTTATAAGCCGATCCTGAAGCTGATCCTGAAGTTACAAGCCGATCCTGAAATGGATCCTGTTTTTAGACACCCGATCCTGAACTCAGGATCCGCCCCTAGGAAGAATCCTGAACTTATAAGCCGATCCTGAAGCTGATCCTGAAGTTTTTAGCCGATCCTGAAATGGATCCTGTTTTAGACACCCGATCCTGAACTCAGGTTCCGCCCCTAAGCCGAATCCTGAACTTATAAGCCGATCCTGAAGCTGATCCTGAAGTTTTTAGCCGATCCTGAAATGGATCCTGTTTTAGACACCCGATCCTGAACTCAGGTTCCGCCCCTAAGCCGAATCCTGAACTTATAAGCCGATCCTGAAGCTGATCCTGAAGTTACAAGCCGATCCTGAACTCAGGATCCGCCCCTAAGAAGAATCCTGAACTTATAAGCCGATCCTGAAGCTGATCCTGAAATGGATCCTGTTTTTAGACACCCGATCCTGAACTCAGGATCCGTCCCTAAGAAGAATCCTGAACTTATAAGCCGATCCTGAAACTGATCCTGAAGTTACAAGCCGATCCTGAAATGGATCCTGTTTTAGACACCCGATCCTGAACTCAGGTTCCGCCCCTAAGCCGAATCCTGAACGTATAAGCCGATCCTGAAGCTGATCCTGAAGTTACAAGCCGATCCTGAACTCAGGATCCGTCCCTAAGAAGAATCCTGAACTTATAAGCCGATCCTGAAGCTGATCCTGAAGTTACAAGCCGATCCTGAAATGGATCCTGTTTTTAGACACCCGATCCTGAACTCAGGATCCGCCCCTAGGAAGAATCCTGAACTTATAAGCCGATCCTGAAGCTGATCCTGAAGTTTTTAGCCGATCCTGAAATGGATCCTGTTTTAGACACCCGATCCTGAACTCAGGTTCCGCCCCTAAGCCGAATCCTGAACTTATAAGCCGATCCTGAAGCTGATCCTGAAGTTTTTAGCCGATCCTGAAATGGATCCTGTTTTAGACACCCGATCCTGAACTCAGGTTCCGCCCCTAAGCCGAATCCTGAACTTATAAGCCGATCCTGAAGCTGATCCTGAAGTTACAAGCCGATCCTGAACTCAGGATCCGCCCCTAAGAAGAATCCTGAACTTATAAGCCGATCCTGAAGCTGATCCTGAAATGGATCCTGTTTTTAGACACCCGATCCTGAACTCAGGATCCGTCCCTAAGAAGAATCCTGAACTTATAAGCCGATCCTGAAACTGATCCTGAAGTTACAAGCCGATCCTGAAATGGATCCTGTTTTAGACACCCGATCCTGAACTCAGGATCCGCCCCTAAGAAGAATCCTGAACTTATAAGCCGATCCTGAAGCTGATCCTGAAGTTACAAGCCGATCCTGAAATGGATCCTGTTTTTAGACACCCGATCCTGAACCCAGGATCCGCCCCTAAGAAGAATCCTGAACTTATAAGCCGATCCTGAAGCTGATCCTGAAGTTACAAGCCGATCCTGAAATGGATCCTGTTTTTAGACACCCGATCCTGAACTCAGGATCGGCCCCTAGGAAGAATCCTGAACTTATAAGCCGATCCTGAAGCTGATCCTGAAGTTTTTAGCCGATCCTGAAATGGATCCTGTTTTAGACACCCGATCCTGAACTCAGGTTCCGCCCCTAAGCCGAATCCTGAACTTATAAGCCGATCCTGAAGCTGATCCTGAAGTTACAAGCCGATCCTGAAATGGATCCTGTTTTTAGGCACCCGATCCTGAACTCAGGATCCGCCCCTAAGAAGAATCCTGAACTTATAAGCCGATCCTGAAGTTGATCCTGAAGTTTTTAGCCGATCCTGAAATGGATCCTGTTTTTAGACACCCGATCCTGAAATCAGGATCCACTACTAACCCGATCCTGAAGTTACAAGCCGATCCTGAAATGGATCCTGTTTTTAGTCACCCGATCCTGATCCTGATCCTGAAATGGATCCTGATCCTGATCCCGATCCTGGTTTTAGTCACCTCCGTTTTGTCATAGTTGCCATCAGTATAGACCACAAGCATAGGGAAGTTTATATACAAATTAAAAAGCTACGAACGCTGCACAAATTGGATTAATTAAAGTAACGTATATACACTAAATAAGTCTAAAGTTCTGGTCAAATAACTGATTTTGTCAAACAGCGACCAAAATTTTTTGACCGAAGATTGCTCCACAACCGGTAGGTGAATCTGAGAGATGCACATTGTGATTGTATCTTTGGACAATTGTCCCTGGGCTGTTTTTTATTTTTCGGTCTATCTGCCTCCGATTAATAGCAATGATTTTTCAAAGTTGGATAAAATGTGAAATTTGCAAGAAAATGGATATGTATGTATCACAGTTTGTACAATATAACTTACTTTAGAAAACTGGTGAGATTTAACAGGTTTGATATCATTCTTTTTCAATACCGGAGACGCCACAGCGGCACAAATCAACGACAAAATAATGAAGGTACATGATATACTGTACTGTGCCATGGAGCTGACTTAGTGCTGACGATGAAGTATTAGATCTTGTCAAAGGTGCCCTAAAATAGTTAGTCTTATATCTAGAAGTTAGACTCCGTTCACAGCACGGGTTGGACGTCCCTACAGAGAAGAAGATTTCTTTCAATATTCCTGCAACGAAGCCAAGATGAGAATCAAAACTTGAGAAATAATGAGTACAGGCTCATAATTGCTAGCTTTTACTAGAGCATAATTTGGAATAAGTTTCTGCCACGCAGGGATTTCTCTCCACTGTGTGTGTAACTAAAACCAATTTATTCGTGTCTAGTGGCAAAAAGAATCCTCTACATTGATTTGGTTTGTGGTTACGTAACCGTTTGTAGCTATCGCTTTAACAGAAAACGAATAATTAGCTTAATGCAGGTATTAGAAAATGATACCTACCTAGGAATATTTTTGTGGATAGAGTTTCCTTGAATTTGCGTTTTTGGTGGCAAAAGGTAAAGGGGAAGCAGGCTAACATATTCGTTCATTGGACGAGTGCATGCTAGCTCACAGAGGCTAGTTTTAACCAATATAAAATAAAATTTCTTTGAGTTGTTATTGTGGAATGTTTTCTTAATTCTATCTTAAATCATGCAAAAGTGAGTGCTAACTTGACAAACAATCAAACTAAATTATAACTCTAGTATAATATCCAAGGCTGACCATTAGCTTATATATTCTAATTCTTCAAAATTGGGCGCGTACTCTTTCAGTCATAGTCAAGCTGTTGTTATGGTCTTTTGGTTCGTTGGTGCCTGCATCTCGGAGGCAACTTTAGAAATGACTGAAAGAGTGCGCGCCCAATTTTGAAGTATTAGAGTATTAGCTATGACCGGCCTTGGACATTACACGAGAGTATAAATTTGATTGTTTGTCAACTTAGCACTCACTTTTGTATAATTTAAGATAAAATCAAGGAAATATTCCACATTATCTCCGCATTGGGCATATATTGTATATTGGGCAACTAATGCTGCAGCGCACTGTAGTCTGTAAGTTCTCTTAAAATTAGCCCGTAAATAAACTGCTTGAACATAGCTCCGGTCCGTTAATGTCGGCTCGGCAGGCCAACAACTACAGGTCCACAATTATATATAGCTGTAAAATACGATTTGCCACTAAATGGACCGAGAACGTGATAAACCTTCAAGCCTGATAGAAGCAACGGATATAGACAAGGTTTTTAGGAGGGTTATAAACTGATCTCTTCTTGAGTCCGTTCTACCAAGAGTGTATAATAGTATTATACTCATACATTAACATAGGGTCAGGTCCTGGGGGGGGCTTGTCCCCAGAAAATTTTGAGGGGGCTTGTAAATTTTCAGGGGGCTTGTACCTCAAGAATAAATTTGTAAAATTTTTCCAAAAATTAACGCTAATTTTATTAAAATTAGCAATTTCTTATCTAAATTCGCAAGAAGTCTTCAATTTTTTGAAAAAATTCAAAATTTTGCCCGATTTTCCTAAAAAATTAAGCATTTTTGCTAAACAATTCCGGCGAAGCCGGAAATTTTTTGAAATTTTAGTGTAAAAACTAATTTTTTCCGGCTGTTTTTGCCTACCCCTTGGCCATTTTTTTGTTACCCCTTGTCCCCGACGGCGGTAGGGCTTGTACCTTGTCCGTGTTGGGGGGGGGGCTTGGACCCCCCCCCAGACCCCCCCGCGTTAACCTATGATCATACTATTATACACTCTTGGTTCTACTGATATTTTCAATTTAAGGCAGTTGCGAAGACCTTCGAATTTTTTGTATTCGCACGAATATCCCCATAGATGATAAAACTGGTATCAATATATATATATATGGATTGACCAGAAAACTTATCCAATTTTGTAGGTTTTTTAAAAAATTTAACGACTTATTCTTACATGTTTCAAGACAATATGAAAAACTGTAAACTGTAAACATTAGGCGATTATAACAGTTACACAGGGTACAGATAACGAACATAAGCGTTTAGCTACTGGGACAAATGAGAAGATCAGGTTAAAATTTCAGCTAATGAAATCCTATCAAGACAATATCGGAGACAGAAGAACGTAATCTGTTCAGTTCCCATTTGTACAGGTCGTACAAGACTGAAACTTCTCCATGGAAAATTAATAATCTTGACGCGAGTGGGCAACTGCTGCTTTTGCGAAGCCAGATGAGTTAAGAATCTAAAATAGACAGTAAATGTAGGTGAAAATTAATAATACTTGTCTGTCTCACAACTGTCTTCTTGGAAAACCCCTTGAAACTGCTGTCACAATTGTTAAAATTCACGTTTAGTAACACCGAATTGAGTTAGGTTTAGGAGTTTGAATTAAGTTACAAGAATCAAAAAGCATTATTTTCGAGTAGAGTACGCTCTAGAAAGTCTCCTTTCCAAGGGGCCCGTTGCATGAAAGTGATTAGTTGATTAGTGATTAGTGATTAGTTGATTAGTGCAGCAGTTTTTCGAGAAGCTGCCGTTCATCGTTTTTGGAGATTTTGGTACCATGTCATAGCTGTTGAAGTGTCTTATCAAGAGTCCATAATAATTTCCTATATATTATAGAAAGAGTAAGCCACTAGAGGGCTCCTCATCATGGCATTGCGTAACGGCGCTCCGACCACAATACGCGAATGTTCCCCCGTTTGGGGGGGGGGGTCGACAAGCATACCCCCCTCCGTTTGGTGGGGGGTAGTCGAAAGTGGTCCCCGTTTGGTGGGGGGGTATGCAAAAGTGGTCCCCGTTGGTAGGGGGTCGCTGAAAGAGGTCCCCGTTTGGGGGGTCGCTCCAGCAGGCTAAGTTTTGCTCATTCTGATCGGCTGTTGGCGACCCCCCCCCAAACGGGGACCACTTTTTGTGACCCCCCCCCCAAACGGGGACCTCTTTCAGCGACCCCCCCCCCCAAAAGGGGACCCATTTTCGAATAGAACAAAAACTACCGTAATCCACCAAAGGGAGGGGGGTTTCTACAATCTGATTGGCTGTTGGCTACCCCCCCCACCAAACGGGGATCTCTTTTTGGCTACCCCCCCCACGAAACGGAGGGGGGTATGCGATGTCGATTTGGTCGAAACGGGGGAACATTCGCGTATTGTGGTCGGAGCACCGTTACGCAATGCAGTGAAGAGAAGCCCTCTAGTGGCTTACTCTTCTTCTTAATAATAGTGCAATTATGCACTCTTGGTCTTATCTATAAATTATGAAGTATTTGATTTATCCTTGCTGATGAATTCAGTCAAAGGAAAATTTTGAGCTCAATCTTAATTTCTTTACTTCTTAAGCTCGCACAATCTTAATTTCTTCACTTTTTAAGCTCGCATCATTCCAATTTAAGTTGTAGCTTAATTTAGACTTTTGATTTCAGTAGAACGCTCAAAGCGCTTCATTATGATATATAAATTATTTTCGTAGCACGTGCGTAGCTTTCATTGATGTTTCAGGCGGCCCATTTATTTTCAGTTTCAGTTTCAGATTCAGTTTCAGGCCTGGAAATTGAGGAATTTCAGTTTCAGTTTCAGGCGGTTGCTCGTCGGAATTTCAGATTCAGATTCAGTTTCAGTTTCAGGTCTCATTTTATCTGACTTTCAGTTTCAGTTTCAGGCGGTCGCTCGTCGGAATTTCAGATTCAGATTCAGTTTCAGTTTCAGGCCTCAATCAAATTATTTTCAGTTTCGGTTTCTGTTTCAGGCCTAGACTAAAATTTTATTTCTATATTTTTCACTACAAAAATTTTAACTTTAAGCCATATGGAACGTCTTAAAACACATTATTTTTAGTTGGTTGCGGGATAATTAGTAAAACTTCAGTAAAACTTGGTTAGTCAACAGTGACACTTTAGTTGAATGTATAAATAAAACATCTGTAAAATTTGTAACTGCTATGATCAGTTTTGCGAGAATGGAATGTATCTAGGTATACCTACATAAATCTAGTAGAAAGTATAAATTCATTTTGTGATACATATGTACAGTACAACTGCACAGCATTGCTTGCAATGTTTTAAATGCATATGTTCGAGCTGATAATATATAATTTCAGACAACACATCATCTGAAAATGGTATTTTCAGGCTAGGCGTAGTCTGAAATTGCAAGTTTCAGGCTAAGCATTGTCTGAAATTACAAGTTTCAGGCTAAACGTTGTCTGAAATGTCGGCTTTCGCGCCCGAGCATAGATGTCTACGGCTCATTTGCATATTAGATTCACTATGCAAATGAGCTTC
>JASAND010012949.1:0-19464 GCA_030248195.1 Trissonchulus latispiculum
GTTACTATTCCAAGCAAAAGACTTTAGAAGCTGAAGACTAGCTACGATATGGTTTTATGGTCACTATCTGTGGCATTTGTTGTGTCCTACCTAAACAATCTACAGTATTTTAGAACAAGCAGGTCCCATTTGCCTGTGGGCACATTTTTTATGGGCAAGTGAAACGGCTGCCCGTATCTTCTGCATAACGTTTTGCGCAAATGAAATATAATGGATGCCAGCCCATGTCTCTTGTGGAAGCGAAGCTTTACTCAGTGGAGAATACGGCTTTATTGATGCGGCCTCAAAAGTTTTGATTTGATTCAGTTCGATTTTCGCCTTTGAAAAATCATTAGATTTGGTTCAGTTCGATTTTTGCTTCTGAAAATTCAGCTAGATTTGATTCAGTTCGATTTTTTCAATTTGAAAGACTTTTGATTTTGATGCAGTTTTTAGCAAAAATTAGTTTTGATGCGACTTGATTTTTCAAATTTTAAAACGATTTTAAATTTTCATTACTTGGTTTGAGAACATTAAATTTTCATTTTTCATAATAATTATTAAATGCCCATTGCTACCGTAGATATTCTCAATATAATTTAGACTTTTTGGCATCAATGACATCTTTGCATGCTAATCTTGATCAAGTTTAGAGCTAATGTAAAAATAATGATTTGACGGTCTCGCGATACGCAAAAGGCTACATTAAAGCAATAAACTTATTCTTGCAAAAGCAGCCAATATTCCAAACTTAATAAAAGTCGATAAACTGTCTTCCAAAGTCTTCCAAACTAAATAAATCCCTTGTTAAGATTTGCTGGTATCTCTGCCGCTGGCGGCTGGCACTGCCATAGTGAAGAGCACAAACATACCTTAAATGCACATAATAGGTACTACAATAGTACTTGAAAAGATGCATGTATCGGAAAGTATTTTTCATATTGCTTGAGACTAAGCGAAAGCTTTTAGCATAAAAAATTCTGCTGAATCAAAACATGAATCAAAATCGCATCAAAATCAAAATTACTGATTCTTGAGCAAAAATTTTGGTTTGATTCAGTTCGATTTTTGCTTCTGAAAATTCAGCTAGATTTGATTCAGTTCGATTTTTTGTTGTGAAAAATTAAATGATTTGATTCAGTTTGATTAATCAAAAATCAAAAGTCGCATCAAAACACTTTTGATTCGATTCGAATCAAAAATCAAAACAACCGTAGTGGAGAATAGACTTTGTGGTTGGTATATCTACCCGATTATGGAATATGACCCACAAAAGACAGAGACATCTTTTGTTTGACTAATTCGGGAGAATAGCTCGCCAAAGTAATGATCTATTTGTGTCTGTATTCTTTGATTAGACAAAGAGTGACATAATGCCGATAATGTACAGTGTCGCGATGACATTCATGCGTTGCGTTGCCGACAGCAACAAATTTTCCTGAAAGTTCTATATACACTGCTGTGCGCAGCTGGCCACTGTTGGTGGTGTGGCATGGATTGAAAGAGATCCTGTGCGAGATTTTCTCGTTGATAAAGAGCTTCTGGAAATTGGTGGCATGAATGCATGGCATTGGGGTAGAACATGCTTATGTGCAGGTTCCCATGTCATTGGATTTCATTGGTTTGCGACGAAGGTACATTTTGTGGTGCGAGCTGATTCTCGAAATGTGTGAACGAAAGTATTTGGGAAAACGACCGAAGCAGGAAAAATGCTTGCATCATGGGAGCTGGAGAGCTTAGTGCGGCACTATAACAAAATAAAGTACAGCCAACAAGTTCGAAAGAGTTGCATTCTTCAGTGGGAGCCGGCCGACGTATGAAGCTCACTTTAAAAGTGCAACGAAACAGAACGCTTCATGAAAATTACCATCTCTTAAACTACAGCTAATCTAAACGGTACTGTTTGCTCTACTAGCTAAGTGGGAGTATTAGACAAGTAGCTATTAGAGCATATAGCGAGATGTTATCCTGTACTTGGAAGGTTATAGCTACTGATTTGTTGTGCTACATTAAACAGAGTAAGTCTAATGTTGTGTCCGCAATCTCGATTCTAACATAAATACAGTCAGTTGTTGGTTGCGAGCTTGTTCGGGCTTAACCAAACCAGATGCTGTGCCAAACCAGACCGAGTTGTGATCCATGGCAGTTGTAAGTTCCCGCACCGCAGCGTTACAGAACTTTGGTTTTACCGTTACATGCGAAATTCCATGTGAAAGGCACGAAAATCCTTCAAAATAGTCTCGTCTGCAAGTGAGCTCACAAATTTCTGTATTTGCAGCAGATCAGTGCAACAACTCATCTGACTTAGCAATATTGTTTCGGTCATGGTCAGTATGGTCAGACCAATAGTAAGCGTCACACTTTTAATTATTATGTACTCTTGGTCAGTAAACAGAGTGAGAGCTGGAGTTAAGAATTATAAGTCAGGAGTGCTTTTTGCCTGAATGAATATTCTTCAATCTGCAATCATTATTACGGTCAACATACTGCTCATCCTAAACTTGCATCTGCTGAAACTATAAAAGTGGGTTCACAGTTTTCAACGTTGGAAGGAGTCGTGACCAGGACAATTGTTCTGATAAGTTGTCTTCAGGGCAAATTGGATGAAGAGCAAAGCTACGTAAATATTCTATCACTATGTCAAGTAGGACACGTGCTTTACTACGAAGCTTTAACATAAAGCTTACAAAGTGATGAGTTTATAAAAATATTTGCTTCCACTTATATAGCGAGGTTCCTGGGTACCAACGCTGACGGGATGTTTCAAGACTGAACATGACTGGAATCGTGCGGTTTAGTTTTAAAAAATACGTAGCAGAAATTTCAATAAACAATTTTATTGACTGACATAATGCCGGCTGAAGCACGTGCTGTCACAGCACAGCTAATACCGTCAGTCTATAATGCGAATTGAAAAACAGCACAGAATTTCTCATCTTTCCGCATTTACGCAAACCTCGCTATAAGGTGTACTCAAAATCTTTCGAGATGCAGAATATCAGCAAAGTGCAAGCAAAGTACTAAAGGGCAAAGTGCAAACTTGAGTTAAATGTACGCAGTCCATCATTACTTTCATTACTACTAATTCACTGCAAATTCGTTACTGTCATTGTTTGGCTTCCCTTTGCTGTGGTATATCCAAAACAGAAGCAAATGTAGAATGGAAAGAACCGACGCTCCAGTGAACAATGAAATGATCCCACCCAATTCGCTGAGAAAGCTTGTTGTTGTATAGATGTAGTACTCTTCATTCTGCTGTATGTATCGGTGACGTGACATTAAGATTATCCTAATATGTGCACTATCATCAATCGTCGGGCTTCTCTTAGATCTTACTTCAGGTTGCTGAAGACCTCTGCTTGGCTTCATTTGAGCTGCCGATCCAAAGACCGATTGATCTCGGCTAAGATTTTCAATTTCGTCGAACAATTCATTATCTGACTGGATTTGTTGCGGACTTTTGCTTTCTGTTTCATCTGTTGTTGGAGGGTCCTGGTTCGTGCCTGTGTTACAGCTGCGTTGTGTGTTCACTGACCGATGAAATTGGTAGGTTTCACAGTAGGGTAGGCAAAGATGTGCACATTGCTTTTTCTGCTTTCCACATTCTTTTTCTTTGCTGTTGTCCACGTATCCCATTTTGTCGCACATGTTGTCCAATGCCTTGTCTTCACTGAAACTATCACAATCTTTCATGCACGCTAAGTAAACCGTACTGCATCTAACGTCACAACTGTGTCTCAGTTGCAGTGGTTCACTTTGGCACGGACTTTTGGATTTATTCAAAAGACTGTGATGATCAACTGTCAGTTCAATAACCGTTGTATCGGTTACTGAGAGCTGAATTGGTGTAAAAGCGTGCATGTCGTCTCCGATGGTGAAATAAACCTGAGATCCTTTGCTTGGCATCAGCATCATCTTTTCGCCAGACTTTGCCAAGGCTGGCACTTCGCTCAAATCGTCCTGATAGTCGTGGCTGATAATTCGATAGCAGATACCGAATTCGTTGAAGAACCGCTCTGTGCCAGCGATGTTGTAGGGTTCTTCAGCGAGCAAGCTGATATTGAAAAGATCTTCAGCATTGTAGCTGACGCGATGCAAAAATGGCCCAATAGTTATCAAATTTAGCTTCTTCATTTGTGCAATAATTTCTTCTTTTGCACTGGCGTCTGATTGGCTGCCCGGTTTGTTTATGAACAATGACTCTAGATATTCCTGGTGACTTGGTCCCAGACCTAGTCTCTCCAGTTTTTCCAGATCAAGCCAGGCGCTGGAACAGAAGCTTAGGTTGAAAAACTGGCTCAAATACTCTCGATCGGTTTGAAAGGAGGTGGGACTGTCTCTGTAGAGTAGAGATTTGATCACAACTTCATAGGAAACTACGAACACGGATGCCAGCAGAAAGCTTCCCCAAAGAAACGAAATTGGCTTTTTGACAGCAAAGACACAGTGAGAAATCCCGTGAATGGTTGTCTCATCGGCGAATGATTTCAATTTTTCCATTCTATTCTTTTCTCAAATGTTCTGAAAACACAACATAGATTATTTAGCAGGAACTATATTTTGGTTAATTAAAACAGGCAATTGTTGAAGACGTTATGCGTGTGTCTGTTCGTTTTGTGAGACGCATGCGGTACGAACTCCTTCTAGCTTGGTGCGACTGTTGCCTCAAAAGCTCAGCTGGCAGAGAGAGCCTACATGAGGAAATAGCGGGTTCAAAACCACCTGAGGCCGGAATTATTGAGTGGTGCTGAACCGACAATTTCATTTCTTAGATTAAATACACACTGTGTAGATGAGAGCTGTCCAATAAAATCCAAAGCTTTCCGTTGTTCATAATTTCGATCCATGAGAACATTTAAACTGGGACCAATTATTAATTGGAATTACTTACATTCAATTATTTGCACTGAAATCAAAGCAGTGTTATTGACTTTGACAGCCCGGGCTTATGCCTTACCCGCCGGGCCAGCAGTCAACATTGATCGGCCGGTATCTGTTCTGTTCTATTTTCGTATATTTCTCCAAATCTTTACTAGATGATGCGTACAAGCGGCTCCTGGTCATGCATAGCAGATAATATCAAATCAGTAGACCGGCCTGGCTGTTTCTGACCAGGATGGCGCGACCGCCCAGCCGAAAATGTCTTGGCTCCCCGGTGGGCATGTCCGGCGGATTGGCTCTACTCTGAGCCGTGCGGCCGCCTGGCAGGCCAACAAAACTAGACCAATGAAACTTATTCTAATTAAAACTTTCCAATTTTGAGCCAACTGTAAAATGTGGCCCTTTTATTGGCAAACACATCTGAGAAATTTGCTCATGTTTACCCACTCCGAGCTCTTCCCGCTCTATGATAAAGAGAATAATGTGCTTGCAACTCACCTTACTAAATTTGTTAGAGCTCACCACCACTCATCCACTTGCCTGGTAATAAATTGAAACCTGGAATTCTAATCATGTCTATTCAGTTAGATTTAGAGTCCCTGTCCAGATGTACTTTGGCACTACTCACTGATTATGGAGAGCAGTCAAAACCTTTAGGTTTAGCATTCGGCTTTGAAACCACAACATGTTGACATGTTATGCGTGCAAAGTTGCAATTAACTAAAAGTTACTAATTACTTGGTTACACTTTTAAATATCACCTAGTTACCTCCAGACATTAGGGAAATTGCAAAACTATTTCATCAAGCAATGGTACACCATACCATGTGTTCGCCACAAAACATATGGAACGTTGCATTCTACGCTTATAGTTATTATGGCTGTTCCGTTAATTTAGTTAGTTAGTATTTAGTATTTAGTTAATTTGAACTAAAGCAATGTTAACTTTGCAGACACCACTTCACAGTCTGCTACCAGTAGGTATGACCAAACGAATTTCAGAAAAGAGTAGAATAACAACTGTTACCCTTGGAAAGTGAAGAACAACTAAAATAGAAGAAAGCATTATCAATGATTAAACTTGTTTTAGCTGAATTTCATCCAACTTAGGAAAACTAGACGAAGCCTTGAAAGTAAAACTAGATCACGTTTCTTTGCATTAGCCCCTCCTCAACTTTGGGGTTGGAAAACCTCTTTCGTACAATACAACAAACTGCTCATCCTGTCAAGAAATGATCACACACTGGAGCATGAAATATTGAAATATATATTCTTTAAAAAGAGTTTTTCGATACTTGTGATCGTATGATGTTTAACTTTGAGTCTTATTCAGTTTCTATAAAAAATGCTATCTATAGCTGAATCAGTTTTCTATACCAACTAGCTACATGCTACCATACGTCTTTGGTAGCAGAGAAACAACGATCCACTGTGTTCTTCTACTGTGCCAAAGCTTTGGTGCATCCATGAAAGAAAATCCATGAAGGAAATGTGGAAATTCCACTCCCGATGGACTTCTCTGCGATGACTGTTATCACTGGTGGTGTGTTGGATGCACTAACTGTGGCCAATACCCTCTCCACTGACCTCCATACCCACCTACAACGCAGCGAATTTTCGTGGCGATGTCAGGACGGCTATTTCACCTTGTTATCCCAACAGCTGCCAGACTCTGGGTTCCTTAGCCGGGAAAATCTACTTGAACTGGGGTGCAATCCGGTGACTCTGAAATCTACCATTTCCCCGGTTTTGGCATGCGGCAGCCCACGATACCCAACCTGCGGGTCAGTCTACCTATCTTTCAGGGAGCGTTGCTACGGACATTCTGCTAGGCGATGCAAATGATGATGGACCAAATGGCGCAAGATCGGGAAGGTCGGCGAACGGAAAGACGGGGCAGACAGTAGGATTAGTTCAGAGATACCAAATAACAGTCTTTGCCAAGCCAGCAGGCTTCTAAGGAGAAAGCTAGGTGCCCTTGTTTTAAAGATAGAGTTTTTTGGATTACATTTTACGCCGACGCATTTTAAATTACGTTGCCGGACGTGAGATTAGTTTTGAGTTGGTCACTGTAGTAAAATTAGAGTAGACGATTGTGATGTATTGCTGAGTTGCTGTTTTGGATATTAGTTAGCAGGCTGATAGGCTAAAGTTTAAATAGCGTAGGATAGAATTTTGACACTAGGCTTAGGGGGTGAGCAAGGTCCCCCCTGGGTCTTTTGTCAATGTATTATTAATTGGTTAACCAATAATTCTTAAAATATAACTTATTTAGGTTTTCTTCACTAACACAGAAATGTCGAAACAGTAAACGCACTTCATTAGGCTGATCAGATGTGAGAAGGTAGCATCTGCACCAATCGACCGCAAACACGAAATTTAGGAACCTCAGGGTCCCTGCATACATGTTTATCTTAAAACTGCAATTGTTCAACTCAGTCTTCTGTTGTCGGCTGACAACAGGAAATTGATTACAGTAGGATAGGTACCCTGGTACCTAAATATCCCCATAACTGTATTTGTACTTATCCGAGTTTTTCAAGGAGTTGGCCGTTCAAGGGGGGAAGCCCCTTTACATGAAACCAATGGATGTCGGCGATGCGGTGAAAGCAGCTTGGTCACTCCTGCTCTGGCAGTAGACTTTGCCTTCGCCTCAAGTAATTGCGATATGCAATTATTCAGCGTCAGACCGTGGACCCGTGCATCTCTCATCGCGAAAGCAATTGGGGTGTAACACTATGGGGAAAATTAATTAGTAATTCAATAGAATCCCAATTTTAAAGGTTCCGATAGGTCAAAAACAGCAATCTTCTGTTAATTCTCACTTTGACAAGTTTCAGTTTTGCTTAATAATTTTATAATAAATTAATACAAAAACATTTATGCGTAAATTTGGTGTTTTTAAATTGATAGCAGTAATAAACAGTGATGAAACCGGGTCACTATTTACTGACCCGGTGACCCGGTGACCCGGTCGACCCCTGACCCGGTGACCCGGTGACCCGGTGACCCGGTATTTTTGAAAATTTAGGTTTAAGCTCGCAAAAAATTAAAAATACTTTATTGGGGTGCGATGAGTGTTTTTTATCATTTTGGACATTTTTGACAACTAAAATATCAAGTTGGGCAAAAGTTTTGGTTTCCTTAAAGTAGTAGCATTGGAAAGTGAATATTGTAGGCAAGTCGGAAAAAATCAAAACGATTTGCACGATTTTGCACTCAATAATGTGAAGTAAACTACATAGCTTTTTGAATCAAACAAATTGGAACACAATACTTTACCAAAGTCATAACATCATTAGTTGTATGATTGAAGTTTCACTCAGCGGAAATTCTTTGGAAATATTTTTTCGTATGGCTGGGATTCAGAGTATATGAAATAAAATCAATCACAATTGGTTCCTGAACATATGTAGTAAGCCATAACAATTGCAAAAAATGCAAAGTAAAACTCAGAAACTGTAAACCTTGTTTTGCTGAGATTTTCCTTCTTACCGAGATTTGAATGAAACCCACAGCCTGACCCTCTCCCTCCAGAAATAATAGCAGCAGCAGTAAATCACTTACAGTAGATGGAGCCTGGAGAATTTTAGATTTTAAAAAATAAGATTTCAGATTCTCAGGACCCATGTAATAGTTTTCATTTTTAGTTAAGATTCAAAACAATTATTGTAGTTTCAAACCTAGATCTAAGCTTGACAGGACATTACAAATATTATGAGGACCCTACTACAGCGACAAGCATTTAAAAAACTACACGATTAAGTTAACAATATTTCTATTGCTAGTTTTTGAGTAATTGTTGAAGTTTTCAGTTGGCAAAAATTGGTAAAACTTTGAAAAATATCCTATAACAGCAAAAAAATTTATCCAATCAAAAACACCGGGTCAAGACCGGGTCAGAGCTCCTGACCCGGTGACCCGGTGACCCGGTCCATATAGTGACCCGAACTGACCCGGTGACCCGGTGACCCGGTTTCATCTCTGGTAATAAAGCAATTGAATAGTAGGAATAAAGCAGTGATACACGTATAATACACTGTTAGAAAATTTTCGCTTGAAATCATCAAGAGTACATAATAACTAAGATTGTGACAAGCGTCAAGCTCTTAGTTGTTAGGTTGGGGGACAGATCTGCACGATAACGGCTGACCCCCCCACAAATTAGACCCATCACTTCAAAGAAATTCGAACGCTATGCTTGTGCGCTGAAGCTCGCAACAGACGCACATTGAACCAACTGACTAGTTGTGTTTTCGAGCTTCAGAACGTAGGAATATCGTTCGAATTTCTTTGAAATGATGGGTCTAATTTGTGGGGGGGGGGTCAGCCGTTATCGTGCAGATCATGTTCCCAAGCCTAATAACTAAGAGCTTGACGCTTGTCACACTGTTAGTTATTATGCACTCTTGAAATTATGGAATAAACAGGGACGAAAAGCCAATCTGTCCTTAAAGCTAAATCAGTATAAAAACTTAAAACAATTATATATGTGTGATATTGTGAAACTAGGGAATTCGCGAATCGCGAAATCCCTGTTTTCACAATAGCACGTTGACATATACACTTCAATCAAATATTTTCTCTTTCGATAAAAACGTTATAGTCATGTAACAGATACAAAAATGTGAAAGAGAAAATGAGTGTGATTGAAAGTAAAAAGTGAAAATTAAACTATAGTCGTTATTCAAAGGGTTCAAATCTTCAAAGCAATACACTTATAACTTTTGCCAAAAATTCAAATAGAATGGCAATAAGAGTTGCATTTAACAGGGTCTTCTATGCTGACAAAAGCGATCCAAAAAGGAATTGAAAACGTGGCTGAAATTTGAATCCGGATAAACTCAATCCCAATCCCAAAAAGTTTGATAGGATTGGATACAAAGCAGGATTAAGTCAATCCAAAAATTTTGGGATTGAATCCCAAAATAATTTCAATCCGGATCCAACTCAATCTCATATTGATAGGATTGGTCACTGGTAGCACTGTTAACCTCACTTCTTGAAAACGATGCAGATCCAAGTGCTGAAACTGCAGGTGACACTGTTCTGCACTGCATTTGCAGTGGACCATTATGCAAATCATGTAGTTTGTATTCTAAATTATTGGGAGGCGTTTTGCTAAAGAAAGTTATTTCTACATGTTATTTCGAAATAACTTTTATTTTCAAAGCAGTGAACAAGAATAAACAACAGGCTAATATGGGCTAACAGGGAATGGGCGCGCATGAAAAATACAGGCGAAAAAGTGGTTAGGTTAGCAGAGTTAGTGAAGTTGAGGGTTGTAGAAGTTCTTGTTGGGTAGGTTTCACGTAGTGATTATTTAGCGTTCTTCTGTTTTCCAACGTCCATGACGTAAAAGCAGATGTGGAGCCACACCGTGGGCAACAGCTGCGGTTTAGGGTGAGGTTGCTGCTGAGGGTAAGGTTGTCAGAGATTTTGGTTTTGCTCGGGCCAGTTCCATTCTGGCCGAACAGTTGGACATTTTGGCAGAAGTAAAGACGCTTCCGCACATTGCCGGAAGAAAAAGGCTATTTGGTGACAGATTTTCAGCGGGTAGCTGTGATAGTATAGACGGAGCAGAGTCCCGGGTGATATATTGCCAGTGCCGGGGCCACGGTCACCAAGGCTGAGTTTCCTAGTTGATCAGTTTTAGATTTTCTTATAGTTACGAGAATGGCATTTGTGTCAAGAATGACATCCTTTTGTTGGAGGTTCAGGGCTTCTGAAGCTCTGAGAAAACCATAATATAGCAGGGCGAGGCGCAGGTTCTTGAAGCAACGCTGCGCTGTGAGATAGTGTAGCAGCGCTTCCACACGGAAGGATTTGGTTTTGTTGAGGCGTAAGAGTTTCTGAGAGACGCCTCTAATGCGATCTTAGCGACACCCGATTGTGTTGGGGAGTCCAAATACGACAGGTTATGCGCTCAGGAGATAGCACTCCAGATGACCTTTATGTTGGAACCGGATCTTTGCGATTGGCACAGGTGATGAAGATACTGGAGTAAGGTCAACTGGCGGCAAGGCAACCACTCTAAATCACGTGACACACACCAGGAACGGAAAAGTTTAAGGGCCGAGACGTACTGCTTCTGTGCAGAGGGGGCTTTTCCGCCGATGATGAAGTCAAAAAGCTGTGATGCGTCAGGTGTTGCCGAAGTTGTAGGCCAAACAAAGGAGGCGGAAAAAATTCTTTCATACCTGTAAAAAAATTTGGTGGTAAATATAGATAGAAAATCAGTTGAATCGCCTGAAGTTTTGCGCGTGTGCGTTCAACTTACAGTGATGCCCTTATTTATACTGGGAGAGGAAGATATGCAAATTAGCTGCTCATTTGCCTACGTCCTTTCGGGCGAAGTCACTTAAACTGAAAATAGCATTTCTAGATTTCGCTGCTGATCCATCAAAGAAAAACTTGCCTGGTGCGAAACCTGTTGACGTTGCCGGAGAAATAAATGATCCGGAAATTCTGACATCTTTACAGCAATAGCGACTGACGATACAATATAAAATTCTGGACGTCTGCCCATGTTCGAGCACTCATTAAACCGTCTTTACTGAGATGGTTTACTAAAGTAGACGGGCGTCCGCTGACGTAAGGCTAATAGCAAGATGCATAATTGCACTATTATTAAGAAGAAGAGTAAGCCACTAGAGGGCTCCTCCTCCTGGCATTGCGTAATACGCGAATGTTCTCCAGTTTGGGGGGGCGGTCGACCAAATCGACAGCGCATACCCCCCTCTGTTGGGTGGGGTATGGGGGAAGCCAACAGCCAATCAGATTGCAAAAGGGTCCCCGTTTGGGGGGTCATAAAAAGTGGTCCCCCTTTGGGGGGGGGGTCGCCAACAGCCAAACAGAATGAGCCAAACTTAGCCCGCTTGAGAGACCCCCCCAACGGGGACCTCTTTCAGCGACCCCCCACCCAAACGGGGACCACTTTTGGCTACCCCACACTACCAAACGGAGGGGGTATGCCTGTCAACCTCGCCACCCCCCAAACGGGGAACATTCGCGTATTGTGGTCGGAGTACCATTACGCAATGCCAAGAAGACGAGCCCTCTAGTGGCTTACTCTTCTTCTAATATATAGAAGATAATATATAGATAATAAGATAATATATATATATAATAGATAATATATATATAATAGATAATATATATATATAATATAAAGATAATATGTAGAAGAAAATCATTGACTATTGCTAATAGTATACCACTGACTAACCGTGCTATTGTACTTTAAAATAGCTGACACGGAAGATTATCATGACGACACATTTGATGCCGACTTTATGTTGGACTGTATTTCTGTCACCTTTGAATTTTCTGTATAATCTGCGATTAAAAGACTGAGGGTGTGAGTAAAGTTCGAATAATGAATGAGCTTAGTGCAGTATAGTATATGTAGTATAGTATAGTATAGCATAGTATAGTTATAGTATAGTATAGTCTCAGTTGTTTTCAGAATACACTACAGAGAAAGAGAAAACTTGAGGAGAAACGTCTTTCATCATGATCAGTATCTTTTGTCATTAAGCAAGTTCAGTAAAGCATTTTTGCATCTCACCTCAGTCGCAGTTCCGGTTAAGGGCTGTGTCAGTGTAAATATTTAAGATTTCTGGGTCTTTCCCATTATCCCCCCATAGCTCCGAAGAAGTACAGAAGAAGCACAATTTGAGTGAATGAGTTGAAATTTGGTAGGGGTAGGTTTTCGGACCTGCTGATTTCAAAAATGCAAAAGTTTTAATTTCTAAAAAAATTTTAAGTTTTAAAATTTTAGTTTTGTAAGGGGGGACCAGGGGGAACCGAAAAATTTTTTGAAAAACCAACTGAAAAACTTGTTTACAGGGGTTTTCTTTCGTGCTGATCACGAATCTGAAATAGGCTAAGGAAATAGGTTAATATAGGCTAAAGTTTTAAGCTTAAGATGTAAGCTTATCCTGAGCTAACGAAAAGCTGAATCGAAAAACGGATTTCAGATTCGTGATCAGCACCCCAGAAAACCCCTGTAAGCAAGTTTTCAGCAAACGTTTTTCAAAAACTTTTTCGATTCCCCTTGGCCCCCCTCACCAAACTAAAATTTTAAAATTTTTAAAATTTTTTTAGAAATTAAAAATTTTTGCATTTTTGAAATCAGCAGGTCCGAAAACCTACCCCTACCAAATTTCAACTCAATTACTCAAATTGTGCTTCTTCTGTACTTCTTCGGAGCTATGGGGGGATAATGAGAAAGACCCAAATTTTTTACCATGGGCAAGCAGTGATGGGATATTTAATATTATTCAAATGAAAATGTTAAATTATGGTGTTGATATGAGATGTTTTTGCATTATCTCAGTAAAGTTTAATTAAAGTTTAAAATAAAGTTTAATTTCAATGTTTAATGAAGTCGGTTTTTGCACAATTCTGACTTATAAAGATGTCACCAACGAAATATTTCGTCATGTCCTAAACAAACCACTCACTGCACAGGTTTTGCGTATAGATATTAACACAGTACAAAAACAGAGGTTAAATTTTCATACGCAAAATCCCTACTGCTGCTTGGGAGTAGATAGCACTTTTGCTCACCGCGTTGGCGATTTCCCTCAAAATTACGTCATTTTCTTAAATTTTTAGATTGGTTGATTGGTTTTAGATTGATTTTTAGATGGTCCATAAGTCGGCTGAAAGCCGAGATATTCCAACCAAACTCGGTGTGCAATTTGGGCATGTGAAAGAAAGACGTGTGCTAAGTTGGACTGCAATTCCTTGTGGACGCATGCCTCAGTGCGACGAAGAAGGCGAAAAGTAACAAAAGGCAAACATTCAAATTAGCTTGCCAAATATTGTATCAAATTAAAGCTCTTGACGTCCTGAACATTTCATCTTCTTGCACCGGGTCTTTCTAAAGCATTGTGAGTTTAGAGCGAGTTTGAAATAAATAAATGTCGGAAAGAGATTGACCAAATCGTGCATTGGCTTGTCATTGTAATTCATGCAGTAATAGGTACCTACAGGGACAGTGTTTTAATTGATGTATTACCATGCCGTAGTCTTTGGTCATCCTGTATGTACTAGAGGCCTGCATAACGGCCCGCGGCAGGGCCGAGCGGGCCGACGGCCAAAGTTCAGGGGGCCGGGGCCGGCCGTGGGCCGAAGCTCACGGGACAGGCCGGGCAACCGGCCGAGTTTCCGGCCTGCACCCATTACTTTTTGCAAGATTTTACAAAAGAAAAATAGCTTAAATGTTCAGCTTGAAAGATTTTTTGTGCTTCTTGATCATATTAACATTAATTAACATTAACATTTCACATTAACACTGCTTTTCAGGAATTAGTTTCAGCATTTTATTTCATAACTGTTACCAAGAGTCTGTTGCTGTGTATTCTGTTTAAACTAAATAGTCGATTAAATTGCTAAATAAATGCTGAATATCCTTCAAATTTTAACGTTATCTATATATATAATCAGTATGCTTATGCTCATTTGATTCGTGAAAAGGTACTCAAAACATTACCATTTCAGATGGTCCAACAACCCTGTGGTTCAAAATATTCGGAACAAGCACTTCAAACTGTTAAACTCAATTGTTAACTAAACTGTTAATTTCAAAAGTTGGTGCTCAAAATTGATTAATAAATTAACTGAATTTCAAAAAATGTGGAAATTTTTGATCGTTTGCACTTTCTAAAAAAACCAAAAATTTCGCGGGCCTGGCCGGGCGGGCCGAAAAATCTTACGGGCCCTGCCGAACGGACCGAAACCTGTCACGGGCCGGGCCGGGCGGGCCGAGAAGAATTTTTCACGGGCCGGACCGGGCCGGTCCGCAAAAGTTCGGCCCGTGCAGGTCTCTAGTATGTACATACGCTTCTTTGTCTTGTTTTTGGAAACATGTGGAGCCAAAAATAAGCAAAATCGGTGACCATCAAGTTTGATACGCGGCGACCCCTTTCCCCTTAAGTTGGTTGATCTACAACCGAATGCTCTGACCGAATAATCGAGTATTGATATTTCTCAGACATTGAAACCTGTTTATGCTGATTGTTTATATTGGATTTCTTGAGAATATGTTTTGATCGGTCTGCTACGCATTTCATCAGCTTCGGTTTAAATACCTAGCATTCGAGTGACAACAAAAAGAGCGACCAATCTTTGTTCTCAACAGTATAACTCGGAAGCCGGTTTATAAATGATCATAAGTTGATAAACTGATGGATGATTATGACAAATTCGACTGTTATTGACAAACTTCTGCTGGATTATTCCGATCAAACCCGTCAAGCTGACATAGGGTGTAGGTATTCCCCCATTTATCTTTAGCGTAGTCTTTGGTAACTCCACACTGAATCGTTCCAACCCCCAATTCTCCGTCATTTTCTCTGATTTCTAGGCAAATGTCATTACCTTCCGCGTTTTCTAGACTTGGTTCTCCTGGGAGCCAAGGCACCTTTTCAGTTGGGCAAACAGCATTTTCGCTCCCAGTAACCATAATATCTAAAATTTTAAATATTTGATTTTGAAACATGATATTATGCATAATAAAACTTGTTTATTTAACGTTTTCTGCACTGAAAGTATTTACTTATTTCTAGATTGTTCAGTGTTCACACTTCACAGATCTCCAGACAGTTCAGAGGCGGACTACTAATACTGTATTATATCATACGTTGTGCATTTGCGTCTTATATGAACACTATCTAACCTTTTTAACGTATGTTAACATCTTACTTATTTGGAATAATGTTATTACAAGGCAATGGCTAATGTTGTGTTGTTTTCTCGTGTTTGAGAACAGCTTCTAAGCCTGCCGCTACAACAGTCAGCAGTACTAACCACCCATCTGGTACACTGGGGCCCATTGCATAAAAATATTTCTCGACTTCTTGAGCAGTCAGTCTTCAGTGACCAGTAACAACGTCTTCTGTTTTAAGAAATTATATGAAAATATATCTATGGACAATTTTATGGTGATTTATTTGGTCAACTATGCAAATTATTGAACATGGAAGAAAACATCCATAAACTTAGATTTTCAAAAACTTCTCGAGTAGATTTCAAGTTGGCAAAAATTTCTCTGGTCGAAATCGATCAGAGAACTCGATTCCAGAACTTGAACTTATTCAGCAATAGTTGCAATGCGGCTTGCAGATCACGAAAACCTCCAGCATAGTTTAAAGAATAGACTCGAGAACCCGAGAATATTTTTATGAAAATGGCCCCTGGTTGGCCAGACGCAGACCTGCTGTTAACGAACAGCGACCGACCGTCATCAGATCGAATGCCTCGTTTGGCCGTTCTTTCTCCATCACTGTAAGCGGCTATATAAAAAAGTCCAACACAATATGCAGTTACCTTGACCGACAAATTTTAGCCCAAGCCAAGAATGTTTGACGTTGTTACGTTTCCTGAAACATTAAAGCTGCTTAGCAGATCTGAAATTTTGGCAGGCACTGGTCAATATTCGATAAGGTACATAATCGTTATTATGCAATGTCTAGCTTCTGTCACAAATAAAGAAACCTATTCAGAACGAAAACGTCCATTTTGTGAAGCTAGATTGCTTGTTACAATGCCAAAACAATAAAGTTCCATCAACTTCCATCATAATTTATGCCCTCATGATAACAATATTTAATCACAAAGGATCACCACCTTAAGTCAGTGTTTTGACCACAATTTATTATTCTTGAAAGTTTGCGCCCACAAACCATTCTCAAAGGATGTACGTTTTCCATCAGTTTTTCAATGATCAATGATTAAATCAATGAATCCAACAATTTCCTTCAAACGGTGCCGTTGGCGTTTGTTTAATTGCCAGCTAACGCTTACCGCTTGATGTTTTGAGTGCACACCTTGATTATTCTAGACTAATTAGCGATTAAGAAAAACATTGCATAAAATTTGACGTTCTGATCTTATTGCAGGTGATGCCGAGAAAGTTTCAAAAACTGTTCTCATTACCTCTGGCAGCTTTGAACCTTACATAAATTCGATTATTTCATTGTAATGGTCTTGATTTCGCCAAACTGGGTCTTTTCCCGTTGCTCTCTCACATATTCTAGGGTCTGGCTCGTAAGCTGTTGCAACATGTATGCAACCATAATCACCAATATAGGGCCACTCTGGAGGGTAACATTCTATAACAAAAGCATAGATTTAGGACTAATGATTCGCTGAAAAAATATTTAGTTCAGCCAGTATTTATAGAACGATGAAAGAAGCTGCTACCACAACTATTTTATGTATGACATAAACTCATCACAAACTAACGGCGAGATTTAATCTGAGTGATCCAAGTTGAGTAGAACAGCAGGATTAGTAGATAAGTCATCGTTTAGCTCTAAAAGAGACCAGATTAGAAATAGATAAGATGTAAAACTTCAATGAGTTCAATTCAATTCAAGAATTACAATGTATATGTGTTCTGAAAGCTCTGAAAACCCCAAAAAATTTTGAATTTTGTATATTAAAATCTTAAATTTTATGGATATATTTAAGAAAGTGCAAGAAATCCGTCAGGATACCTAATCGTTTTACTATAAATTGAAAGCTCCTAGGCTATGCGAATATGGGAGAAATAAGCCGGCTTGGAGTGACACATGATTGCATCCTAGGAACCTTCCGTAGTCAGAACTTTATAAATTCATGCTTAGTTGAAGGCTCTCAATACGCTGCCTGAATGTGTATCTTGAGCGATTAGCTACCAGTAGCAGTGGGCCTCACCTTAGCAGCACGAAAGATAAGCTAGTTTAAAGTCGACAGTAGCACTTTGCTTTGCGTTGCTTCTCCTCTTACGTGTGCGCATTAATGACCAAAGCTACAATTTACACAACAGCTTTATTTTGCCTTCCCATAGCTTAGTTTCCTATGGCGATGGCAAGGGAATAGCTACAGACTCAGTACAATTCGAAAGCGAAATGGAGATTACGAAAGCCAAATTACAGAGAGCCTTTTGGATTTAGTACCATTTTGACAAAATATTTCTGCTTTAATTCAAAATCCAGTCCAGCCGGTACGACTTGATAAGGCTTCCAATCTCATGTACCCAGAACTGAAGCAAGCAAAATTTTCAAAAAAGGAAGTTGATGTATTTTCCCTTTGCTTTAATTCTGATGTTTTGACCGTGTTACGTCAAAACAATCTTTTTAGAAATTTTCTTCCTGAAACTCTAAATGAAAAAGTTCGCCTTTGGATTGTTCTCACTGCGTTTTCAAAAGCAACTCAAAGATTGCAGTATTTGAAGGCTTGAAATAATAAAATAAGATAGTGTCGTGATTTTGTGTCAATCATTTGATTGGTCAGCGACCAAATTTTGAAATTTTGAAATTTTAACAGGTTTCCTACGCAGGTCAAGGAAAATTGAAAATTCTTTGCTTTCGATGTTGACAATTCGTAAAACGCTGGAGTGTTCAGTAATTGTTACAAGTCATTCTGAATACCACTGCACGGAACATTAAAGAGCATATATAGCCATTAGTGAAAAATTTATCAGCACAGGCTATATTGATAAATAGAAAAGAAGACAAGAGGGAATCCTTACAAACTGGTTAATTCCGGTTATTTTTGAAACTTGCACCATATTGATATAGTTTCGGAAAGCACCTCAAACATTTTTGCAGTCTATATTGGTATTGTATTTTGCATCTGTTGCGCCTGTGCTCCACGTGCGCCACTGTCCAAAAAACTCAATTTTATAGCACCAACTACTCAATTTGTGCAAACCAAAATTGGCCTCTGTAGTCTGTACTACTACAACACTGTATGCTACTAAAGAACTAAGTGTCTATTCGTCAACTAAGATTAGCAAAGTACATTCGCAAAAAACCTTACCAGCCTGTTCCTAGATTTCACCTTGTGACTGCCCTGGGGTCAATACGGAAAAGCCATAATCTAAAGCTGAAGGAGGCCAACGATACTTTTTCACTAATTTTTTTGGTTTTGTTTTTAGACACATCATTTTCTAATGTAGACGATTCAATTAAGTGGGAACTACACGAACTAATGGATCGTGCGGAGTAGAATCTGGAATTGGAAATCATATCTACTAGAAAATAAAGTAGGAATACGTCTTCTCCGATACCTAAATGATAAAAGAACAGTTTAGCTTTGTAAAAAGTTAATATGCTTCAAATAAACCGGTGGTTTGATAGATGTTATGTTTGATAAACTCGCCTGCTTTGAATTTTCTCAAATTCTAGTCTAAAACATGACAGTTTGCAAAAACATCAAATGCAAACCAATCGTATACTTGAAAACGGAATACTGGTTAGGGAATAGATCCAAAGCGGAGTTGACGCAATTCAATTCAAGATGGGAGGCTTCACAGCAAATAAATGTCTATTTCTGGCGGAATACACAATCCTAACATGAACAAACAAAATAACAAGCTTCCGTAAATAACACAAAAGACTAGAAACAGAGCGTGTACAACAACTTTGTGGCAGCAAAAATCATTTGACCTCAAAGTTTTAATGTCGCTCACGTGGTGTGGACTCTAACTCCAAAAATATATAAGGTGCCTTAGTTGTGGAAGCAACTCAACTGCTGCTGCCTGGAGTTGCCATTAAGCGAGAAACCGACGAGGGAAAGAGTTTTTGGCACAATACGAAATCAGTAAAA
>JASAND010012950.1:0-19169 GCA_030248195.1 Trissonchulus latispiculum
CCAGATCGTTCTAACACTGCGACAGAAAATTGCATTTTTCCAAGCGTGACTTACACGGAAAAAAAACAAACGGACCTAACTTGCCCGGAAGCGAAAATTTTCAAAGTTGGAAATTTTGACCAAAACTTTTTTGCGACTTGTAGTATATACTCGTCGTGTAGATTCCAACGATACCAAAATTGTCCAGTTTCGTTGAGTATTTAGCTGGCACGGAGCTCGAACGGGTCTCCAAGGGCCGCGCTGAGCCCTTTTACACCCATATTCTAGGGGAGCGCTCGCGCGCGCCCTATAATATATATATATATAGAAATTTTTGAATCGTAATTTTAACCTAATTATATATATAAATTCCACCATAATACGTGACAAGGTGTGCACACACCAAAGTAGAAGCAATTTGCGAAAGTAAATCATAACCACCAAATCCAGCTTACTCTTGGGTTTGGCTGTCTTGGGCTTCTTGGAGGCAGCGGCCTTCTTGGGGGACGTGGCAGCGGCCTTGTCGGCGAGTCGGAAGCTTCCGGAAGCCCCGATTCCCTTGACGTGTTTGAAGACTCCGGTCTCGACTCCTCTCTTGAGTCCCATCTTGAGGTGGACGTTGACGGGCTTCGGATCAGATCCCACATTGAAGTTGGCCATGATGTACTGGAGGATCTTCTGACGAGATGAACCACCCCGTTCCTGAAATAAGATGACAGAATCAAATAAACTTTGATGGCAACGACTGCGATCTCCTAACCTCAAGCGATTGGAAGCACACATACACAAATATCCGCAGACCGTTAGGTCAACCATTTTTATAAACGTCAGGCATTTTAGGCATAAACGGCATTTAAGCCAATAAATTTTATATATACTGCTGTGCTCAGGGGCCCGTTGCATAACAGGTATTACTAATAAATTATTAGTGATTAGTTGATTAGTGCAGCAGTATCAATGAGCAAAGCTATTAATTGAGCCAACAAATTTTGGTGTTTTCGGTATATATATATATATATATATATATATATATATATATATATATTGTTAAAATGTCTAAAACTTTCGGGTCTTTTCAGGATAACCCCCCCCCAGGCCCAGATTCCGCAAAACTTGAACAAATGAGCTGAAATTTGGTATGAGTATGTTTTCGACCACGCTGCGTTCAAATATCGCGAAATTTTGATTTCGCGAAATTCTATTTTTTTCGATTCGTAAGGGGGGACCAAGGGGAACCGAAAAATTTTTTGTCTTCGATTTTGCTGAAAAGTTGTATTTAGGGGTTTTCGGGGTCGTAGAACACGAATCTGAAGTCCGTTTTTCGATTCACCTTTTCGTTGGCTCAGTATAAGCTTACACCCTAAGCTTACAAGTTTAGCTTTACTGAGCTAACGAAAAGCTGAATCGAAAAACGGACTTCAGATTCGTGTTCTACGACCAAGAAAACCACTGTACACAACTTTTCAGCAAAATCGAAGACTGTGATGCGATATTTCATGCTGGGTCTGGAGGGGGTTATCCTGAAAAGATCCACTTTCTATATATAATTTTCTTCAACTCAATAGTTTTGATCACAAATATCAGAGAAAACGCGGTTTGTGAAGGTTATTCCTTTGGCTTAGTCCAAGTTTTAATTTTACACCAATTCAGAATATGTAGTTCGTTAGAGCATCTCAAAAGCTACAAAACGACATATAGAATATTCCTCAGGCTCATCCAGAACGTTAGCTATTTTCAGTCAAACTGCAACACTAATCAACTAATCACTAATAATTTATTAGTAATATCTTTTATGCAACGGGCCCCAGGACGATGAGGCAAGTCGATTGGCACCAAGCTTTTCTCCTTTAAAAAATTTTGTTCGGCGACAAACAACGTTTGCAGAACCCTACGTATATAATATATCTTAGCTGACCCGGACCGCAGGGTACTTGGTAGGTACCTAATATTTGCTAAATGCTAATATATATCCCAGACCAGACCTCATCTCATATTACATTATATATATATATACGATTTAAGAAAAACCCGGATCCCCTTCCATACTTCAGTTCAGTAAGCTACTTTTCACAACTTTTCAAGTGGAAAAATTACTCTCCAAGTTAACCCCATAGCTTGGCTTGACAATTGCAATCTTAACCTTGAAACCGAAAGATTTACTGAAACTTTGAGCGATAGAAATATGATATCCGTTAACGAAAAATGGGCATATATGCCCACAGTCACACAGATATCCGGATATGACAAATAAGTTCCTCAAACCCACCCCCGAATAATCTGGATTTTTGGAGCCTACGTAGCTTTTATCATTCATATAGCTTTAAAATTTTGACAAACATTTTGGGTATTCGGACCCCCACCATAAATTCCACCCCCCCCTCCCTTTTAATACCAGTATACACCACGTATGTCAGTCACGCAAATCTAAAAACGTTGTTTCGCCCAATGGCAATATGAAATGAGTCTTGTTAGTTTAACTCCAATCCCAGTCCAGCAAGCTGTTGTCGGTTACTGCAGCCAACTGCTCCAATCCAAGTTAAATCAATGAAAATCAAATAATCAACCAATCAAATAAGTTTCGTTCAACTAAATCACTAAATGCATAAAAATAAATCTAACTAAAAATCAGAGTTCCGTTCCGACTAACCTTCAAACTTCCGAGAGCCTTGGAGATCATAACCTGATAGGTTGGATGGTTGCTGGGTCCCTTCTTGGATTTCTTGGGAGATCCTTTCTTTTTGGGGGTCGTCGCTGGTGGAGCTGATCCCGTTTCAGTAGCCATTGCACACAGAAATTTAAAAGAATTATCCGATAAAGAGCAATAAATCACAAAACACCAAACGATCTGCTGTCACACTCCTTCAAAGAATGACAAAAACGCGCGCTTTCTCTACCTTTCTATGAAAGTGCATTACCAGAACGGAGGCACTCTATGAAATTTTCAGCTGATAGTTCCACGATTTGGATTGTGTTAGTAGTCTTAATTTGGAAGCTATTTCTGGACGATTAAAAGCTTATTTCAACGTGCAATCAAAACAGGAATGTGAACCTCATCAGGAAGTATATAAAAAACAAAACTTGCTTTAAAATACTTGCATTCTATTTTCGTAAATTAAGTTTTTTCCTAGTATATCCGGGAATTTCAGAAATTATTCAAAATTTTAGCTTCACAACTAATTCTTGCGAAATTTTCATTGAACCAAATTACTATTTTAAGATACCCTGATATCTGATTTATAGGCTAAAACAAGAAATAGTAGCTTTTGCTCGGTATTGACAATTTTATAGAGCATTTTCTAACAAGGGTAAACACAGTGCAAAGTTTCCTTCAATATCTCAGTGTGCCATATTACGGATTTTTTTGAAGGAATTCGAGAAAATATCTGAAGTTTTCCTGGCGTATTCTGGCATATGTCCGAAGTGTCCATGCGTTACACAAAATCTGATGCTTATTGAACTGAACGAATTTACCGAATCATCACCACAGTGAGTTAAGACCGTAACTGGAACTGGAACTGAAACCGTAAAATTGGTCAGATATAAGAACCGCAGAAAAAAAACCCGAAAACCGGCAAACGGAGTTATGGACAACCAAAGTATTTGTAAACGATATGTTAACTTTGGGTGCCCGAATAACCGATTCCGAGTGACATCTGTCATTTCGCTCGCCCGTACGTTAAGGTGCTGGTTCGGATATTTACAGCAAACTTTGGCAGGGGGTATTTTTTCAATTTTTCAAGTTCAATAATTTTTTATATAAAATTAAATCTTAGAAGCTGCTAATTGGAACAACACTGAGTTTAGCTGTCTTGAATGTATAATTCAACTTGTACATAGAAAATAAATATTTTTTAATATGATTTTCTTGAAGAAAGTCAATAAAGCTGGTGATATGTACATAAAGAAAAGCTACCAATTCAGGCATCAAAAGACGCAAAGAATAGACAATAAAATTTTGTAAATTTGGTTTAGTTAGCGTGCAAGAACGATATTCTGTATATATAGTTTTGCCTGATTTTTGTCAAAGTTTTCAAGTTTGGCTTTCCATTTCGTTTAATCTAATAGGTTCTAAGGGAATCAAATATTTTTTCCCCGATTTTGCTAAAAAAACTTGCATAGAGGGGTTTTCAGGGGCGCTGAGCACGAATCTGGAATCGGTTTTTCGATTCAGCTTTCTATTAGCTTAACATGAGCTTATCAGTATCCTGTTTCGATGGCTTGCTCGCTAAGCCTTGACAAAATCGGCTGCAGAAGTTCGGGACAAGCTCCCAGCCAGACAGGAAAGAAGAAAACTGCCTTGCACGTCTTGTTGAGATTGAAGTACATTTTAGTCAATGTTACAATGTCGTAATTACTTGTTACTTGTCCTAACTGTGGTCGACTGCTGTGTTGTTTCACTTCACGATCAGTTCCGCTCTTTCCCGCTTCTTTCAGCTCTTCAGAGTCTTTCCCCTTTATCTAAGGGCCTTTTCGCTAATGGGTAGAGTAGAGTAGAGTAGAGTAGAGTTTAAATTAACTCTTTTAACACTTTTCTTGAATGCACAGAGTTGAATTTAACTCTGCAGCTTTTTAACTCTACGTGTCATTCACGAAAAGAGTAGATTTAAAAGAGTTAATTTTTAACTCTTTTCGCGAATGACCGAAGAGTTAAAAGTTTTAACTCTGCTTAACTCCGGGAGTTAAATTTAACTCTATTAACTCATTCGCGAAAAGGATCGAGTTAATTTTAACTAGTTTAACCCATTCGCGAAAAGGCCTTAATGCACCATTGTGCTGCTCCTAAGCAACACTGGTGCCAAAACCTGGCAGTCTCAGACTTCAATAAGACAAGACAGACGTTGAGTGAGACATTTTAAATAGCAGTCTGAAACTTAACCTAACCTAACCTAATCGGCCCATGAAAGGAGCATCATCCCGACGTTGAATTTAGCAAAGTGCCTGCTTTGTATTGGCTATATGAGCTGGTTAGGTATAATAATTTCACTTCTTTGCGCTTGTTTGCAAAATTGGCGTTTTAGCCAAGTCCATGTGTTGAGTGTTCAGGTGAAGTCCTGAACTTTCTGAACTCGCCCAAGAAGGGTGCCTGCCTATCTCCCACAGATTCTATTTCGGTTGTTTGGGCAATCTGGTTTTTCGGCTGTCTCCACCTTGCAACTATCTGTTGTGAAGTTTGACTCTACGAATGTTAGTAAAACTGTAGGAATTATTTAATAAAACGAGTTAACTGCCAGAATTTAGGACGAGACTAAGATCACAGGTAACTACGTGGTGTGCTATGTCAGAAAATGTTGACCCTAACCCACTGAAGAAAATATTTCAAAATAACACAATTTACTCCACAAATTCACGAAAGTAGCAACAAAATCCAAATGACAACTTTAGAAAAATAACTTGAATAATAGCGAACGAAATTCAACAATCATCAATAACTTTATCAAACTTTACCCGATTCACCGAACCCCCAAAAATTCGCTGGCGCTACTCTACGAAAAACCCCCGACCAATCTCTAACTATGCTCCCATTCAACTAACCTTTAATGCTTTAATGCTTTAATGCCAGAGTACAGGATAACAATAACAAAGCATTGTGGTACCAAAATATAATACAAGTGACCTGCAACTCAAAAGACACAGCAGAGCCGATTGTCCGGCTACTTAAGCTGAGCCTTTCACATATATAGTGAAGTCGCATTCTGTTAAAAGCATTTTCTTAAAAACAGCAGTATTAGCAGCATTCACCGCACAATTAGGTAAATTATTCCAAATTGTACAGACACAATTTGAAAAGAAGTTTTGACGACATATTACTCGAGCACGCTTCTTAAATAATTTAAAGTTATTACCGCGACTATTTGGATTAGTGGACAATTCGAAGAAGTGATCAAACGGTAAATCAACAAGCTGATGAATAATTTTGTAAGTAAAAATTAAGTCTTTTACTAGACGGCGTTTTTCCAAGCTTTCCAAGATTAACTTCGCCAAACGTTCGCAGTAGGTTAAAGAAGAAAAACCAGCTAATCTTTTAGTGAACCGTCTTTGTACATTTTCAATAAGGTCAATATCTTTAACATAATACGGTGACCACACTTCAGAAGCATATTCTAGTTTAGGTCTGACATAAATCTTGAATAACTTAACCAAAAATATTGGATCACGACAAACAAAACATTTAAATATTAGGTTTACAGTTCTATATGCTTTGGCCACAATTTCTGCATAATATCGATCAAACTTTAAGTTTGTTTGCATAGTTACACCAAGATCACGAATCTGCTTTACAGATTCTAACGGGCGATTATTAATGTTATATACATGTAGAGGATTATTATTACCGATGTGTAAAACAGCACATTTAGAAACAGCAACGTCAAATTGCATTTCCATAAGCCAGTTTGAAAGTCTAATGAGATCATCTTGTAAAAGTTGAGTAACCGATTTCAATTTGATTTCTAAGTATACATAGTTTGGAGTCATCTGCGTACAACTTTACCTTAGAATTTCGAACTACGGTTTCTATATCGTTTATGTAAATAAGAAATAAAATAGGACCTAAAATACTACCTTGTGGTACGCCTGAGCTTATATTAGCAAAACTTGATTGGTTTCCGTTAAGTTCAACAAATTGTTTTCTATTGCTCAAATAATCTTTTAGCCATTCCATGACAGAATTTGGAAACTTAAGTGCGGCTAGTTTGGTGAGCAACTTTTTGTGACAAACACTGTCAAAAGCTCTTGCAAGATCCACATAAATAGCATCGACATATTCGTTACAGTCGGTAGCTTTAGTTCAATCGTTTAAACATTGCAGTAGTTGGCCAACGGTGGAGCGATTTTTGAGAAAACCATGCTGAAGCAAAGAGATAAATTTATTTTGCTGAAGGTACGAGATCAAGCAGTTTGCAACTATAGACTCCAACCTGTTCAAGCTTGAACTAATTTTTGAGATTAGCTAATTGACTGAATGAATTTAGACAACAAATGGAAAATACTGAGCATTTATCAGACTTTGCGAAACTTGAACAAATTTATACGTTTCTTGTGCGCGCTAACTTCACATAATACCCCCTCTTTTGGCCCCGTGCGGCCTTAATGCTAAGTTAAAGTACAGTACAGTGTTTTGGCGGCAGTTTTATTTAAAATGAGCGCCGCGGGCGCAGCTTTTTTGGGAAATTTTGGCCCATCACCGCCAATCGGTTTATCTTCAGTAGTCAGAATTTCATATGTCAGAATTTCATTAGTCAGAAACTAACTTTTCAAACTTTCATTAGTCAGAATTTTGATGACAATTCTATAAAATGGCCTCTAATCGACACAAATATATGTGTCTTCGCTCTACCACTAGTGTTTGAGGCCTGCCGGCCTAAGCCGGCCGCCGGCCGACGACTTTTGCTCGCCGGCCGGCCGCCGGCTGGGGTACAAATAACCAATCAGAAATTTACAAAATAGAGCAACTAAGCTTAAAATGAACTCCAAATCTAGTTATACTAGTTTTCTATGCTATGCTGTGCTATTTTTCTAAAATAACGTCCGAAAATAAATATCTTAGCAGTTATAATAACTGCACTGCAAACTGCTCTAGGCCGGTAGCCGTCCGGCCTACGGACTCACCGGCCGCCGGCAACCGGCCGGCCTCAAACACTATCTACCACCAGCTAGAGCAAAATTCTCTGTTCAAAAGGGTTCCCCAACAACTGGGTTGATTCCGCCTACACCTACCTACCTCTTACATCAGGAAATGATGATAGACTTTTTCGTTCAAATCCTAAAAGAATCAGAATGGCCAAAAGTACGTAATAACTGTTACATTATGTACTCTTGGTATGGCGCAAGTCATCAAATGTTTTTGGGGAAGAATTATATATAAGAGCTACGAAAGAGATAATTTTAAAAGCAAAATTTTGAAGGAACTAGGAAAATAGAATTCTGACTTACGAAATCCGGACTAATGACATTCTGACTAATGAAATTCTGATGATGAGATTCTGACAAATGAAAGTTCAACTTATATTATTTCAAAATTTAAATTCTGACTAGTGCTGGGACCGGTTCCAAAAGAACCGGTAGAACCGGAACCGAAACCGGAACCGGTAGGATTTTCAAAACCGGAACCGGAACCGGTGGCTTTTGGAACCGGACCGGTTCTAGTGTAAATTTTGGCCGCTTGAAACTACAATCAAGGTTTATTTTGTAAAGTTTTAAAATTTTACCAGGAATTTGAATTTAGCACTTGCAATTTAACCTTAATTTTGGAAATTGTATTTAGACTGCACTTTTGAGGACGGCTAAGTTTCTGTGTTCATGGTAGACGATTTGATATCTATTTTATAGTATATGTTTAACAGCAGTTTTTAGTCAATGTTTTAAGTCTTCTGGAAAGGTTATAACTAACGAATAACTAAGGTGTATATATTCGATGTTAGCTCTTCCTCAAGGTTGACAAAGGTTAAACATTAAAGGATTTGATGATTTACGGAAACTCGTCGAGCTTTACTATTGCCTCTGCATTTTTTGTGTGCTAAACTTACCGAAGCTGAAGCATACCAGCAAAGCAAGGCGTAACTCCAGATTAGGGGTTAAGCTGAGCAATAGTATCCCTGGACCCTGAGATACAGTTCTTGATCAATAGTAATTGGCTAGGTCTACCCGAAAGAAAGAATGATTTTGACGACTTATTAAAATATTTTCATATTTCATGGTCATCTTTTAGTATTTTTATGCCGATATATATAGGATTACGCTTTGATGGAAAATGGCGCTTTTGATACAAAGTTATAGTAGCGTTGGTTAATAATATTAAATCAAAATCTGTGTAAAATAAAAACTGACTGATTTCATTTATTACACATACGACTTTTCGGTTTCGAATGTATGAAGTTAGTTGTACCTGTGTTCTGCAGAAGTGCTCGAAAATTTACTTCAATGATTTGCTCCAATTTTCCTCTGATGAATTTTTGATCTCAGAAAAAGCATCGGCCTCAGATAGCTGCACTTCAATGATCAAGCTTTGTAGTTGATCCTATACTGTTAACTCGATGAGCAAAATTGACCGAGGAAAGTTTTATTTTTGACTGACAGTAAGATATGTTTGTTATTTCTAAAGTTGCGACGTTCGCTTTCTGAAAGGCGATAGCAAAATTTTTTTCTGGATTGAGAATTACTAAGTATCTTGGTAAGACTGTTACCTAAAATGTTCCAAAAATTTTGCTAAAATGTTGAGACAGAAAACATCTTTTTAATAGAAAATATTTGTAAATAGTAAAATGTAGTAAAAAACGGATTTAAAATACCTTTGCAGTCTTGTGCAGTCAATTATACATCACGATTTTATAGCGATTTTCAAAAAACTATAAAAATTGAGTGATTTTAGCGTTTTTGTAAAAAATACCAATTGGAATCGGAACCGATAGCTAGAACCGGAACCGGAAGCGGAGCCGGTAGTCAAGAACCGGAACCCTAACCGGTTTCAAAAATCGGAACCGGTCCCCGTACTAATTCTGACTAATGAATTTCTAACTAACGAAATTCTGACCAATGAAATTCATGGGGGGGCCGGCCGGCGGCCGGCCGCCGGCCGACGATTCTCAACGGCCGCCGGCCGGCCGGCCGGCCGCCGGCTGGGATACAAATCTCCGAAATTTACAAAATAGAAAACTAACCGTAAAAATGAACTCCAAATCTAGTTATCTAGTTATCTAGCTAATTTTCTATGCTATGCCGTGTTATTTTTCTAAGATAAACGAAAAAAATTGGGGTAAGGCGGAAGGTGGGGGGGGGGGGGGGGGGGGGGGGGCGGGGACGGGGGCGGGAGTAGACGGTAGACGGTAGTAGAAAGTAGACGTAAGAAAGTAGAAGTAGGTTTATCATCAGTAGTCAGAATTTCATATGTCAGAATTTCATTAGTCAGAAACAGGGTTTTTTTGCGTCCAGATGTGCGTCTGGACGCAAAGTTTCTTATCTGGACGCAATGAAATTTTAGCGGGACGCAAGCTAGACGCAACATTATTTCGGGAGAAAATTCTCTTTTGTAAGAGTAAAAACTGTAAATGTTTCCAGTACCAATTTTTCCGTTTTTTCCAAAAATTTCTTCGGGTCCTGGGGGCTCCGCCCCCATACCCGCGGTGTTTTCCTCTTTGTCATGGAATGCCAAGATGCAAGGTCATGTCTCAATGTTACTCAATGTTATTTGTTAAGTTGTTGTCCACCTGCATCCATATATATATATCAGATCTTTTCGAACTCATGAATTTCACGTCAATAAATACATAGAGATTACTAGGTGCATTTATATACATTTATATATATTTATACATTTATATTGTTCTCATTCAAAAGGTCAGACAGGATCAAGATTAGTACTAAAGTAAAACCCCGAAATTAACAAAATTTGTAACTGTAGCAGAAGCAGAATATCCAAATTTTTTGGTTCTTCTAAAAAACGTTTTTCCCAAAAAATACACAAATGGCAATTTAAAATAATGCAAGATTACCATTTTTCTGAAATTTTCAAATACAAAAGGCCTTGTACGAGCAATTCACTATCAATTTATCGTAACTAACGTTAATAGTATTTACAAATGCTTCACTGTTTTGCAGTTGAATAACGCTGCACGGAGCATACACGCTTCTCTATTGACTATATACTGCCTTTATTCAAAATTTAAGAATTCACAGATGCAATTAACACAAAAAATGCATTAGCGTTAGGAGCTTTAGTTAGAATAGATGTAACAGTTGCCAAATAATCTTTTTAAACATTTCCACAACGGATTTAATCCGTAATTTCGAAAAATCTCCAACTTCTGGGGGGCCCCGCCCCCCAGACCCCCCGTCGTGTATGTTGGACGCATCTATATTCTTGGTTGGTAATCCTGTAATCGTGCATTACCGCTAAGCAGCATCAGCTTTCTAAATAGTCTAAATAGCTTTGCACTAAAGAAATTATAGAAATTTTTATAAATAAAACAATTTTTGCACTAAAAACACGCTAAAACAAGATTTCTGCCTGGACGCAAAATTTCTTAACAGGACGCAACTTAAATTTAGCGGGACGCAAGGTTGACGCAAATCCGAAAACCAAAAAAAACCCTGGTCAGAAACCAACTTTTCAAACTTTCATTAGTCAGAATTTCATTAGTCAGAATTTAGGTTTTTGAAATAATATAAGTTAAACTTTCATTTGTCAGAATTTCATTAGTCAGAATTCCATTAGTTAGAATTTCGTTTGTCAAAATTTTGCAGAAAAACACAATTCTTCCTGGCGCAAAGTGTAACAAGATGGCTGATCTTGATGATGATTTCATAAAATGATTTCTGGTCGACACAAATATGTGTCTAGGCTCTACCACCAGCAACGAGCAAAACTTTCTTTTCAAAAGGGTTCCCCAACAACTGGATTGGTTCCGCGTACACCTACCTACATTTTACAGACAGGGAATGACGATAGGCTGTTTCGTTTGCATTCTAAAAGAATCAGAAGGGCGAAGAGTAGGTACGTAATAACTGTTGGATTTGGATGGTATGGCACAAATCATCAATGGTCTTTTTGAGGAAGAGTTAAGAGCTACAAAAGAGTTGATTTTAGCTATGCTCTAAAACTACTCTCTCCTACTTTATCGGGAAAGGTCCTAAGACTGTTCAGCATCGTGCAAGATTTTGATGAAACAAGAAAAATAAAATTCTGACTTACGAAATTCTGACTAATGAAATTCTGACTAATGAAATTCTGACTTATGAAATTCTGACAAATGAAAGTTCAACTTATATTATTTCAAAATTTAAATTCTGACGAATGAAATTCTAACTAATGAAATTCTGACTAATGAAATTCTGACTAATACGATTCTGACTGATGAAAGTAGACGCTCAATGTTACTCAGTGTTATTGGTTAAGTTGTTGTCCACCTGCATCCATTATATCAGATCTTTTCGAACTCGTAAATTTCACTTCAATAAATATATTGATCTGACTAGGTGTATAAACGTGATGATTTATATTGTTCTCATTCAACAGGTCAGACAGGATCAAGATTAGTAGTAAAGTAAATCCCCGAAATTAACAAATTTGTAACTGTAGCAGGAGCAGAATATCCAAATTTTTGGTTCTTCTAAAAAAGGTTTTTTTAAAATATTCAAATTTTTCCTAATATTCCTAAATATTTCATAAATTTAATAGTAATTTTCTATATTATTGACACGCATTATTCCGATATTTCAATGTTAGTTTAACCAAGAGTACATAATATAAGAGTGTACCACTAGGCACACTCTATGTTATCAGAGCAAAAACTATGCTCTGCTCGCTAACGGCCCATCCCCCTCCCGGCAAATTAGACCCATCACTTCAAAGAATTTTGTGCGCTATGTTTGTGTTCTAATTCGCACAAAATTCGCGCACGCACTGCTTGTGTTTTCGAGCTTAAGCAGATAAACATAGAGCCAGTGAGCATACCTCTGTTTCGACAATTTAGGTACTATTTTCGGGAGGGTCACTAGGGTCTGATTTGCGGGGGGGGGTCACTAGGGTCTGATTTGCGGGGGGGTCACTAGGGCCTGATTTGCGGGGGGGGGGTGGCCGTTAGCGAGCAGAGTATAGTTTTTCCTCTGATAACATAGAGTGGCACACTCTTATATTATGTACTCTTGGCTTAACCAAGAGTTTATAATACCAAGAGTAAGACACTCAGCTCTTCCTAATAGAATAAGCTTGCGAGATGCTCGAAACATTAAGCCGAAATCTCGGGGGGCTTCATACAACGCTGACATTTTTTAAAAACGGGCGTTGTCGACAAATTAAATACTATAACCTGAGCTAGAAAGAACGTACAGCAATAATTTTTATATCATTATGTTGCGTAGAACGAGATCTTTTTAACGATATAAAAATTATATAGTTCGGTATAGGTAATCTCTTACACGACCGGCAATAAAGCATCCTTGCCACGAAAATTCTGAGAAGTTCATAATTTGTTAGAAATGCCTTACGTTGTTGCTGAATTTATGAGGGATTGCCCAAACCGAACTATATCGTTAAAAAGATCTCGTTCTGCGCAACATAATGATATAAGAACTATTGCTATACGATATTCCTAGCTCAAGTTACAGTATTTAATTTGTCGAAAACGCCCGTTTTTAAAAAATGTCAGCGTTGTATGGCTACACGCTGAGAAATCCCCCCGAGATTTCGGCCTTAATGTTTCGAGCATCTTGCAAGCTTATTCTATTGGGAAGAGCTGAGTGTCTTACTCTTGGTATTATAAACTCTTGGTTTAACCAAGAGTACATAATTGTAAGAGTAAGAAACTCTTACAGTAGCATGTACAAATCATGCTAGGTATGCTCGGTGCGTTAAGTCGGGACCCTCCCCCCCGAAAGTTTCGGGGGGGGTCCCACTTAGCACTAATTACACGCTTTCATATAAGCGTGTGTCTGCTCGCTGATTGGCCCATTAGCCTAAGGCTTATGGTAGGTAATTTATTAGTTATTTTAATTAATTAATTATAACTTTAATTAGGTTAATGCAATTAAAAACTAATTCGACAACTTTGTAGCATTTTTTCTGCTCTTTCCAATGATATAAAAATTGTTGCACATTACATTCCTTCGAATTTTTGTATTATGTAACAATTTTTATATCATTGGAAAGAGCAGAAAAAATGCTACAAAGTTGTCGAATTAGTTTTTTAATTGCATTAACCTAATTAAGGTTATAATTAATTAATGAAAATAACTAATAAATTAGCTACCATAAACCTTAGGCTAATGGGCCAATCAGCGAGCAGACACACGCTTATATGAAAGCGTGTAATTAGTGCTAAGTGGGACCCCCCCGAAACTTCTCGGGGGGGGGGGTCCCGACTTAACGCACCGAGCATACCTAGCATGATTTATACATGCTACTGTTAGAGTTTCTTACTCTTATATTATGTACTCTTGGTTTAACTAACATTGAAATATCGGAATAATGTGTGCCAATAATATAGAAAGTTACTCAAGGCATTCGTTAGATGCAACAGATGCAACATAAAATCTTTTTGAACATTTCCACTACGAATTATTCTGTAATTTCAAAAATTCTTCAACTTCTGAGGGGCTCCGCCCCCCAGACCCTCCCACCGTGTGTATTGGTCGCATGCGCATCTACATATGTTCTGTAAGTAATCTTGTAATCGTGAATTACAGTTAAGCAGCATCTATTACTAAATAGTCTAAATAGCAGAGATGAAACCGGGCACATTTGCGCCGGGCCGACAGCGACCCGACGCGCGGGGCGGACGGGGAACTGCTAGATAGCATGTAAATTAAGAATACTAAATATAAATATATAGGGGGGGGGGGGGCTTTCGTCTATTTGGTAGCATCGTCTGTATAAAAATAGGGGGCACGCTTGTTCTTTCTATTAACAGACACAGGGGAATGATGCAATGAACCGAAGCCAAAAAAACCAACGGGCTGACACTATCGCACACGCTAATGTGAGGAAGCAGCCATCTATAGCTATTACATAAACGAAACGAAACAAACAAATACTCGCCCACCATCACATAATATAAATCAAAAAAAATAATATAATTTATATATTATATTAAATTTATATTATTAAATTTTTCACTCATCGGAGATTCTTTGGAAATATTCTTGCTTATGGCTAGGATTCAGACAATATATTCTATAAACTAATCAACCAAAACTTCATTAGTTCCTAAAGATAGTAAGCCATAACAATTAGAAAAAATGCAAAGCAAAACTCAGAATCTGTACACCTTGTTTTGCTGAGATTTTACTTCTTATCGAGATCTAAAACACACAGTCTGACCCCCTCCCTCCAAAAATGATAGCATCGGCGAAATATCACTTACAGTAGATGGCGCATGGAAAATTTTAGATTTTAAAATAAAGATTTCAGGCTCTCAGGGCCCATACAATAATTTTCATGTTCTAGTTGAGATTCAACGCAATCATTGTAGTTTCAAACGTAGATCTAAGCTTGACAGGACATTACAAATATATTGTGGACGCTACAGCTACAAGCATTTAAAAAAACTACAGAATTAAGTTAAGAATATTCCCATTGCTAGTTTTTGAATAATTATTGAAGTTTTCAGGTGGTAGAAACTGGTAAAAATTCTGAAACATATGCTTTAACAGCATAAAAATTCCCCCAATCAAAAATACTGGGTCAAGACCGGGTCAGAGCTCCTGACCCGGTGACCCGGTGACCCGGTCCATATAGTGACCCGAACTGACCCGGTGACCCGGTGACCCGGTTTCATCTCTGCTAAATAGCGTTACACTACAGGAATAATAGAAATTGTCATAAACAAAACAATTTTTTTACTAAAAACACGATAAAACAAGAATTCTGCCTGGACGCAAGATTTCTTAACGGGAATTTCTTAACAAATTTAGCGGGACGCAAGGTTGACGCAGATTCGAAAACTACCGTATCTGCTAAGCCCAATCAGATTCATTTTAGTTTATTTGCATACAAACACACCCATAACAACGTTAAGCGGTATCCACCCCGAAATCTCTGAAGGGAACGCTTATACTCGTAATTTTGACATGAAGTAAGCGTTTAGCCAATCAGAAGCATTTTAGTTCAAACCCATTTATACACACATGTTTAACAATGATAAGAAAGGCGGTACCACCATAGATGATAAGCGGTACCACCTCCGAGATTTCGGCTTTAATGTGCCGAGGCGAGCATCTCGCAAGGTTATCTATTTAGGAAGCCTTGATCGTAATCTGTCTTCAAATTAACTTCAGTAGCCTGATCCTATCTCCTATTCTACAAACAAAATGTCAACTGAGCAACAGCACCTTTATTGTAACGATTCATTTTCATAAAAAACAAAATTGTTCAGGATTAGTCCAATTTTTTAGAATATTCTATATCAAGCTCGTCATCATCATATTCAGTTCCGTTGGACGGTACAATAGGAGGTTCAGTCTGTTGCAGGTTTTCTTCAGTTTCCCGCAATTTGGCTTCAACCTTTGCCTTTAGTGAGCTCAGAGCTGCCAAAACAGATTCAAAATCTTTACGGCGGCGCTTCAGTTGCGAGTATTGGTCAATCAAATCAAGGCACTCCGGATTTTCTATGCCAGCTTCGTGTTCAGCACTACGCGAATGCGACATAGATTCATCCAGGGAGTCTGGGTTTGAGTCTACCTCCCCGTTATCATCAAGCGTCAACACTGTGGCGAGCTTTCTCTGCAGATCTTCGGTGAGCAACGAGTATCCAGACTTTTCTGCCTGATTCAAATCCCGAATGATGTCTTCAGCCGTCGGCATGGAAGGCTGGTCGGGAACCTCGAAGGCGCGAGTGTTGGCCTTTCGTTTCTTCATTATACGGATCGAAATATATCGATAGTTGTTATGATAAATTGAAGTATACTCTCTGGGAGCTGGAGTGGTTTATGTAACTTTAACACTTACAGGAACTATAACAAAAACACAATATAAGTACAGTAATACGGCTTCTGATCACTAACCGCAGCATACGAGATCATGTGCATATGCGAACGAAAAATGTATATAAAGACTAAAACTCAACTGGACTCAATTAGATCAGCCAAATAAATGCCAACAAATAGCCTTCGTTCGATATGAATGACTCAACTACTCCATAGGGAGGAACAGGTGTCTTTTCAGAGTGGTCCCTTCTGTTAACTGCAGGATCTGTTACAAACTCCTTACGGGAAAATAAAAATTAGGATAACACCAAAGATGAGCACCAGGTGGTTAGACACTGCTGATCATCAATAGACATGGCCATGAGCCTGATGTAGAAAAAACTACCCAAGCATAAACATTTTGAAATGTTTTTGTTTAGACACCCGAATAAAAATTTGCTTATATATTTGCCACTGTCAACCCATCGAGAAACGTCATCCCAACTAATTAGTTTCCTAATCCCAGCTAACACCCAAGCCGGTCGCTCCAAATCGAATAAGTAAGTTCGGTGCTAGCTTAACATCGAGTTATCTCGGTGTTAGTCAATGTATCCAATCCTCTTCTGCCAAGGTTAGCAAACCACTATTTTAACTTTACCGTTACCTCTGAGTCAAGTCTTCCCTTTCCACTCTGAGTTCAACACTATCGCTGAAGTAGTGGATCGAATTTAGGGAGGTACGCTTAAAACTAAACTGCGAAAACTTTTTCCAACAAGAATGGAGTATTCCTAAAAATAAAAGTACTGCCGAGGTCGGACAAAGTTCTGTAAAGTGTGGGCCAGGCAGGACAATCAAGATAAACCCAGATAACTTTACTAAGCTTGCAAACTTAACGGCGATCACGACAACCCAACCTCAACAACTAACTAACGTCATAGTTTGCAGTAGAACTTATTCAAGAGGGGAAACGAACCTCCCGTAGCGCAGTGGTTTCTTACTGCGCTACAAGTGGAGGATCATGTCAAGCCTAGAGCTTGAACAAAAAAATAAGCTCTAGCACCGTATTTCAAATATCCCTCCTGGGGCCGATTTCATCATTAGTCACAAGTTCACAAGCCACAACTTGTGAATTTGTGACTTGTGGCCACAAGTTGTCCAAAATTGGGTTTCATCAAAGTTTGCAGGCAACTTGTGGCCACAAGTCACAAGCCACAAGTAAATAGCTGACAAGCACGCTGAAATGACGTCAGGACTCACAAGTTGGGCAAAGTACTTGTGGGGAAAGAAGAGGCCAAAAGAGAAGCAATTTGAAGCAAAGAACTACAGTAGATAAAAGAACAATAATTCAAGAATTAAACAGCGAACTGACGACTTTTCGAAAGTTAAATTGTTCAGAAATGAGATAAGCAAATAGTATGTGCACAAATGCATGCAAGAAAAGTAAATTATGTAAAGAATTACCACATTTAGATACACGAACGAAGGTTGTAAATCAGCTTAAATAATCAGTTTGAAAAAGTTTCGAATTCATACCAAAATTTGGTGCTGCAAATTTCAGTCAAATTTGGTTCATTTCATTTGTTAATTGTTCCGCTTTCAATATAGTGTCGTCACCGTTCAGTAAATGAGCGAATTCATTTAATATTAATTTTTTATTAATTAATATTTGATAGCCACAAGTGATACTTCGACTTGTGGGACTTTTCAGCTGTTTGCTGGGACTTGTGAACTTGTGACTTGTGGCTTGTGGTTTGATGAAACCGAAACAGGAAAATCAACTTGTGGGCAACTGGTCACAAGCAGGGACTTTGCTTGTGACTTGGCGTTGATGAAACCGAAATTGCTTGTGGCTTGTGAACTTGTGAACTTGTGACTAATGATGAAATAGGCCCCTGGGCAATTTTCCGAGATTGTCAATTGGTGGCCGCCTGCTTGGTGGAGCTACCACAGCACCTCCATTAAGGTGGACGTAATGGAGGTTGATAGCCTTGTAGAACACCTCGGGTAATTGCTATGGCAATTATTTAGTGTCAGCATCCCCCTTCCCTCAAAAAATGCATATGTTCTAAGCTGACACTACCCCTAACTGGAGCAGTGACTGGGGTGAGGTGGCTGTAAAAAAAGAGGGGAAACAAAACTCAGTTTTGCAGTTTCAAAATTCTACAACTTAGATACTAAACAATGATCAGAACAGCCCACGACGAAACAATTTTCCAAATAACGAAGATTGAAAAGCTAGAAATTGAGCTACTCCTCACGTAATATATATATACGAAATAAATTTTGCTAACTTAAGAACATTTGCGCTCTGGGCGGTTTTTGCCAATTTCTGAAAGTTTGGCAGCAGCTGCATGGCTATGACTATATCCATTCGAAAGAACTCGTGAACCTCTCCATTTTTGCTTTGGGAGCCACCTTTTTAGCTTCTCCCTACGGGGAATTTTAACCATTTTTTTTTTTTTGCCTTCAAACACTTGCCCTCTCTGCAGAAATCAAATAATCCACTACTTCTTGAGCTACGAAAGCCGTAAAATTTAACTAAGGGGTGCTCTGGGATTTAAAGGCCCTCACAGAGGCCAATTATCGGAGGCATGACCATCGTACAATTGCTATCCCTTAGGCTGCTATCACAAAAAAAATGTAGTTTTTGCAAAAACACGACCAAATTTTTTCCAGCGATTGTGCAGAATTTAGTATGCAAGCTAGAGAGTTGCCACTTAGCAGTGTGATATGTGTTCTACACAAAAAATACCCCGACCCTTTTTTAGTTGCCCCGATAGCTGTTTTCTAACTGA
>JASAND010012952.1:0-10232 GCA_030248195.1 Trissonchulus latispiculum
TAGTGCTTCGAAATTAGAGTGTGTGTCGCTGAGAACAGGGTACCACCGACCCCGGTGCTCTCTCAGCCTTTTCAACTTTCAATCTAAAACCAGTGCTTACCAGTGCTACCTTTTGGAGCCCTAAAATCATACAAAATACAGTCTTTTATTTTGTCCGTAGCACTACATATAGCCGGGATTCATATTTTAACGTATAGCTTACAATAGCGGTCATTTTCGCTGAAATCAAATTATCCATTAGTTTATGAACTACGTAGGTAACAAGAATGAACCAAGGCTGTCAGCTTGAAGGTCTCTCTGAAGTCAACAATCCAAGGTATGGTAACTTTCCAATTACAGCTCCATAAGCGGCAATGTTTAAAAAATCGCCAAAAACGCGACCATATTTTCCAGCGATTGTCGAACGTTTGCTATGCAGACGGGGGATGGTGATATCATTTAACACAGACGTTCTACACAAACATATTTCCGGAATCCTTTTCTGGTTGCTCCCATTGCTGTTTTCTACCTAAAGTAATCGCTTGACTAAGTTGACAAAACAAAAATTCTAGTCGCTCATACTTTTGAGCTAATTTTTCACAACGAAGAGAAATTTCATAATAATCAAAATGATCCCCAGGTAAGTAAGTAGAGGTGATGATATAATTGACGTCCAAAAGGATTTTTTGTTGGCAAGATTTCTGAAAGTTGCACTTCTATCTAATATTCGATATAACCTTCTAGAAAAACAAAATTAGTTTCATGGTATCTCTATATTAGGAAGAGGCTACGTTTTGATATAAAGACGGCTTTAACTCCAAGTGTAATGTACGAGTGATAAGGATTCAAAGTTGATGTCTCCCAAAAGAATCACCACAGTAAAGCTGACTTATCCTGTCTTGCGTGACTTCTGAGCTAACAAAGATTGGCTCGAAAAATGAACTTCCATATTCGTGTCCGTGACTTCGAAAACAATGGTATGCATGCAGAAGTAAAGCAAAATTGGAGACAATTCAAAAAATTTTTTTGCTTCTTTTGGTACGGATCTTGCTTTTGCACAATAAAACGGTTGCCAGTAAAACGTTTAAAAGCTTGTTATTGTCTGACTATATATTAATGGAGTGCCCGGGTCTCTTGCACAATTCCCCCCCCAGCCATAACTTTTGATTTTTTTGACCAATAACTTTGAAATGTTGTATGGGTGCATAACTAGAGGCTGATGAATTCAAAAATTCAAAAATTTTAAAATTTTAAAAAATTTAAAAAAGTTTTAAATTTTATTTTGGTAAGGGGGGACCAAGGGGAACCGAAAAATTTTTTGAAAAAATTTTGCTGAAAACGTGCATACAACGGTTTTCAGGGGTGCTGAGCACGAATCCGAAATCCGTTTTTCGATAAAGCTTTTCGTTAGCTCAGGATAAGCTAAAGTTATAAGCTTAAGATGAAAGCTTATCCTGAGCTAACGAAAAGCTTTATCGAAAAACGGATTTCAAACGGCCCTGGGCCGCGTTGCAAAAGATTCTCCTAAGTGCCCTCCTAGGAGGGTACTTAGGAGGATGTCTGGGAGCTGTCTAGGAGGAAGTTAGGAGACCTCCTAAACTCGTTTCAAAAGATTTCTCCTAACTTTAGCTGGCGCTGCTCCTAAACTCAGCCAACTTAGGAGAAAAGTTAGGAGTGGTGGATAGCACTCCTAGCTTAGGAGAATCTTTTGCAACCCGATTCTCCTAAGTGAGCACCTAAGCTGAAATTAGGAGCGCTCCTAGGCTTAGGAGAATCTTTTGCAACGCGGCCCAGATTCGTGCTCAGCACCCCTGAAATCCTCTGTATGCACGTTTTCAGCAAAATTTTTTTCAAAAAAATTTTCGGTTCCCCTTGGTCCCCCCTTACCAAAATAAAATTTAAAATTTTTAAAATTCTTTAAAATTTTAAAATTTTTGAATTTTTGAATTCATCAGCCTCTAGTATGCACCCTTACAAAATTTAAAAGTTATTGGTCAAAAAAATCAAAAGTTATGGCTGGGGGGGGGGGGAATTGCGCAAGAGACCCGAGTGCCCATTAGTAACGATCAAAATTATCGAAATGATGCCACTAAATCAGCCCTAAGGTGGTGGAGGCTATTAGGATAAAAAATTTTTGCCAGTCCAACTCAAAGCTGGAATGCAAGACAGACAGCAACCAGCCGGTCGGAATACAAAAGCGATACTGCGATGGCTAAGCGGTGATGATTGCAGTAGAAGACGAGGCAATTCGATTGAGAGCGAGTAAAAGACAGCACTTAGGACAAAGTTAAATATCACGCAAAAGTTTGATAGATTTTAAGAGAGAGAGAGACGGAGGGTGGCCATTCATGAAAGGGATTGGTTGTTTGCCGAAGGCTTGAGCAAAAGAGGGAGGACGAAAAGTTCCTCAAGTGAAAGTTTGTGTAATCTAAGTTCAAATATAATAGGAACGTGTCTTATTTCTCCTGCAAATATTGTCTTAACACTTTTTACATCAAAGACACGCTTCTGTGTACATTTGCTCTTGGCCTATTCTTTATGTTATGTACACTAGGGCCTGCCCGAAAGCACTGTTCGTTCGTTAGTTTATTCTCTTTCTCCTTTGCGTTTCGGATCGGCCGCTCGCGTTTGGTCAGCTTTTCAGTTTCTCAGCTTCTTTTAATGCACTCTTGTCTTCAGTAGGTAGAACAGAAACTTCATGCAACTGCCATGTGTAGAATGCCAACTATTGGATATCTACTTGGCTTTCTGCCGTATCTTACTTGTTTTTCTTTTTTCATTTACTTATTTAATTTTTTATGCTCAGTGTTACATCACATTACCAGTCAAAGTTGCCCTCCCATGACAACTGTTCTGGGGGTGTTCTCTCTCTCTGGAACTTCGCAGAATGTTTAGAGTTCTGTAACATTAGTCAGAAAAATTGGTCTTATTGAGACTTGTCAGAAGTGCTGGTCAAGCAACCAAGTCTTATGATATAGCACAAGTCGCTTTCATTCCCTTCGTCGTAAAGCTCCATTTTCTGTATTTATCAGCCTGAAACAAAACTTTGATCCCATTTTAGTGGATCTCTGACCATACATTAACACGGGGTCGGATTCTGGGGGGGTATACCCGACCTTCCGAGGAGTCTACTCCTGAAAAAATCCAAAATTTTAGGGGGTCTGCCAAGAAATTAGTAAAAATTGCGAATTTTTAACGTTTTTGACCACAAATTAGTAAAAAATGGCAATTTTTAGCGATTTTCAAGAAATGTATTGAAAAAATCGCTAAGATTTGCTAAAAAATTAGCAATTTTTAGTAAAATTTGCTGAGGGGTCTACCCTTTTTTCCTTTCTGGACGAGAGGGTCTGCCCTTTTTTCCTTTTTGCTGAGGGGGTCTACCCGTTTTTTTGTCGGTCTGGGGGGGTCTGCACCCCGCCATCCCCCCCTACGTTATCCTATGTATCTGCCGGGTTTTGTCGTTGGTACAATATACATTGATATTTCACAGTTCTCTTTCTCAGTGTTGAAAGTTTGCAAAATTTTAGTAACACGGGTAATTATAGCTATTTTGTTCGTTTTGTTCGATGTTGCTGTTCCTGAGTTTTCTATTTTTTGGACCATCCAACCAAACCAAGCTGAAACCAAAAATGCTTGTTTTCCTTGATTGTGTTTTGAAATGTTGAAACAGGGGTGTTTTTGAGATCGCAGAACACTAAATCTAGGATCGCAGAGCATCTAAAGTCAGCTAAGGAAGCTCAGACGGTCTAGTTTTTCCTGCTGCGCCTCGGCGCAGCAGGTCTACTATAATCGGTTTTGAGAGAACGTTTACACATACACAATGTTTTCCATGTAGCTTTCTATAAATTACACATGTTTAGCGCTTCAGGAATTTTGTTAACATCAATTTTATGCAAATTAGTTCCCGTATTTTTCTAGCAAAACGGCGGCATTCCAACTGTCTATCTTATAAAGTGTAAAGTTAGATGTAGAGTGGTTTGCACAGGCGCACCCACGCTGCAATTTTATATAGTTTTATCACTCACGAAAACAATAAATTAGCATGCTACCGTAAGTGGTCAACTCGGTTGGCATGGAGATGGAACAGAAAAAGTACTAATATTGTAAGTTAATGAATTTGATCGCCATTTATGTTCTAAGATTATGCGGAACAATGATTTAAACTATTAACCTGACATTGCGCAATAACGAAAATGCTCACTAAATTTAAACTTTTTAGTCATTGTAAAGTTTGAAGAAGCTAGGACTAATAAGAACGCTCTATGTTTCACAACCTGGTGCCTCTAATGTGTTCTATCCCTTCTTCTTATTGAATTTTTCAGATCAGGTTCACTTCACAGATACAAGAAGTGTTTGCTCGCAGCAGGTCCATTGTTATGCGTAGGTTAACAATTCCCTGTTTCAGCCTAATTCTACACTAAACTCTTACAATTTTGCACAAAACTCTTGCTTGTTAAAATTATGTGAAGTTAACTTTTGCTTGGTTAGCAGAGGAAGGAACTCTGAATTTTTTAAAAGACAAACTTGTGGACTTTCACAGTTTACCAAGCAAATAGACCAGTGCAAACAGTTAGCTACCGTATTTTAGGCTAAGAAGCTTTTGTTATATGTACAGTGTCTTGATTGTTAGTTCAAGCTGTAAAGTTGGAACTTTAAATGTTGTGCCCGAATTATCAAATAACAGCCTTTCTGCCTTTACCCTGAAATTTGGTCCTTATCAGTGCCAGCAGCGTCCGTTATTCTGTGATAAGTCGCAGTGCAAATAGGACGCTAAAATTCAAATACTGTACGAGAAAATAGACGGAGCTGGCGTCAGACTGTCGCACTTTCTTATTTGGCGATAAAGTTGGGATTGGCTGTCATAGATTTCGCAAAAAGCAATAACACTTTAACGATACGATTGTAGGAAGGTCTTAAGGACTAGCTAGCTAGCTTTCTCTTTTTTCGGCGAACGAAAAATAGGCACTAAGGCATAAAAATACAGTCCAGGTCTGAAATATTGTACCTCCTCTTTGCGAATAAGAAAAGCCTTTCCAGTTATTTGGAAGCGCTAAATTAATGCGCGAAAGCTGACCTTTGTGACCCTGTCGGACTTTATTTGTCGTAAGCAAAACTAAATCGAAGACCACTAGCTTTTGCAAAAGTATGATGCTATATCTAAAGCATATTGGCTTCACAGCTGAATGTCTTAAATTGGTTTAGAGACTTCAATTTGTCACTTTTTGGTAAAATTTAGCCATTTTTTACTTTTGTGGAGGGTTTGCGTTAGATACCTTCACGGGCCTGAATTTTCAGGCGCCCCGGCCAGGCCCGTAAAAATTTCTGATCGGCCCGGCCGGATAAAACTTTTTCGACCTCGGCCCAGCCCGGCCTGGCCCAGTAGCTGAAAAGTTAGGCTGGCCTGGCCGGCCCGGGCCCGTTTTTACTATTTTTTGCCGTCGCCCAAAATATAAAACTATGTTCAGATTGCACAGAATTTCAGTCGTCGTCGCAGATACAATTTTCAAGCGATTCCTCATAGCTTTAGAATAAGCGCTAGTTTAATTATATACTGCAGGTACCTACTAGGGTCGGATCCTGGGGGGGGGCTTGTCCCAAGAAAATTCTGTGGGGGCTTGTACCTTGAACCGAAATTTTTGAGGGGGGCTTGTACCAGAAGCATAAATTGGGTACCCCATAAATTAACGCTAATAGTAATATAAACTCAAAATTTTTAAAGACATTGAAGAAAGTTGCCAATTTTTAGAAAAAATCTCAAAATTTTGATCCATGTTTTGGAAAAACTAGGAAATTTTAGTAAAAAATTCCGGGGAAGCCGGAAATTTTTTGGAATTTTGGTGCGAATACCTATTTTTTCCGGCCATTTCTGCTTCCCCCTTGCCCAATATTTCCTTACCCCTTGCCCCTGACGGCGATAGAGCTTGTACCTTGTCCGGGTTGGGGGGGGGGGTTGGACCCCCCCATACCCCCTGTGTTTACCTATGCCTACTACCTATTCCCTACTTACGTAACTTAGCTAACTGCTGGTAATAATTGTGGATGTTTCATTTTTCTTTCTTTAAAAGTTACTGTAGACAGTACCGTTTTGTACAGAGCGCTAACCCAGTTCATAGTTCTCTCCGTTGCCTGGCACAAGACACGCTGCATTTTCTGGATGCGAAATAGTCTCTCCTCATCCCTTAGAAATACTTAAATAAACAACAACGTCTTACTGTAGAGATGCATAGGTATTGTACGTACTTCAATCTTGTTCAGGGGTATTCTATTGAAACGAAGAATCATACCTATCAAAAATTAAGATGAGAATTTTAATTTTTTTCTGCAGATTTCTAACAGCCAACAGAGTATATGTCTGGATAGAACCTTTGGATTTTTCCACTTTTCTGACGATCTGAAGTTGTTAATTTGTTCTGATTTTTCCAACTGCCCCCACCCCTCAAAATTTCGATGATTTTAAAACTAGTTTTTCACTCAAAGCTTAAATCTACGTGGGATAGCAAGCAACTCGTTTAGACTAGCTTAAATTCTTCCCCTCCCAAGTCGACTGTTCTGAGAACTCATCTTTGTGGCAGACTACAAAAGGGAGGCCCAGTTTTTCCAGTTGAAGATGAGAAATGGAAGATCCCCTTTCCAGGCTACATCCCAGCAGATGCCACAGCTGATTCTCAACCGGTCCCAATCAGCACACATACGGGGAATTGCTTAGGAAGTAAAAATTTTAAAAAAAGAATGCAAACGTATTAAAATTAAAATTGAAATTGACATAAAAATTGAAGAGAAACTAAATTCATAAAGTTGAAAAAGAAGCCATCAATCTGTGGACACATGTTCTAGAATTTACTTTGATTCAATAACTATTCCGCATGACTTTAATTAATCCATAATATATTTTAAATACATGTTTGGGTGCAGAATAATTATTGAATTGGTATTAGGTTAGGTATTATAATTTCTTTATAGGGTAATGTAGATATTGTGTGCATTTTCTTAGTTTTTGTCTAAATCTGAAGCTAATATATATTTATAGCTTAATTGAGGGGAATCCGTTTAGGTAGCTTAATTTCATCTGCTGAACAATTAACATGAGGCATTTGTTTGGATACGAATTAATAATAAATGATCAAATATATTTCATAACACCTTTTATGTCCTAGTAGGGCCATTAGCACGGCTATAACTTTATGCCGTAATCCATTAGGAATGGACAAAAGCCGTTTAGAGATAACGATTGGGTATCCCCGCCAAGCTTCTGATTCAAATGACCATGATAGTATAATAGGAAAGAGATATGCTTCCATTCAATATTTTTAAAATTCTCTAAAACTCATATTACGTATGTTTGTTTCACTTTTTGAAATGTTTGCTAAAGAAGAAGTTTGTTGTCTCCTAATTTTGTGATATTTCTGGTACTGTTTGGTTCCGCTAAAAGTTCAGGTATATATAACGACTTTGCATGTAGGAATTGTAAAATTTTGTAAATTGTAAAATTGTTAAAAAACTATAATAAAAGTCCCTCCTTCAGACAGTTTTCTTGTCAGTTTGTTTATTCTCTATCGACGTGGTCGGTCTCGTCATAATTTAACATATTGTCATGTAAATCAAAACCTTAAACATTACCTCAAACTTTTATTACCCATTTAAGTCATGGGAAAACGTATTGGAAAGAATGTACAACACGTGTGGCTGATCATTACAACATATTTTAGAATGGGTGTCAAATGGTTGTAAATGTTTCCGCTCCGGTAGTAGGTACTTTACAGACTTGTGCACTTTTGTAAAATATCTCTATTAGAATTATTCTGGAGGCGTTTTATATTATTCTCCATTTCCGTGCGTTTTTATTTTCAAAAATTTCAACATTTAATTTCAACAATTGTCAAACCTGAAAAGTTATCATTTTATGAGATTCAGAAACTCGTAAGGATTGCTTGAGTCACAGGAAATATTCTAAGCAGGAATCATTAATTGAAATTCTTTCAAAACAATTTTCAACCATTTTTTCAAAGTTTATGCATTACGCAATACTCCTACCTACAGTAGCTGCAAAATAATGTCATAGGAAATTTACGTAATGCTAAAAGTGACAGAAATTTTTAGTTCAAAAATGTCACAGAATATGAGACGAAAAAGTGAAATATTGCATTTCCGCATCTTTTTGTAATAATGGTAATAAATAGTTAGAGTAATGGTAAATTATGGCTGTCGGTTTGACTAGATTGTCTCTCTCGATTCGGAAAAGCTTGTGATCAAACTATAAATTTTGCATTTTAGAACAAATTTTTGAACTTCAACATATCGTCAGCGGTGTGTCAAACGTTTTTCCTATTTCGTGAGCGATCTCACAACAACATTAGCTAGGAATATTCCCTTTTTTTAAAATTTACCTTACTTTTAAATTTAAAATGGAGAGTTGTGGGGGACGGTTCGGGCGAGTTCCTGATATGACATCTGTATTTTTATGATTGTGACTTCAATAAAGCAATATTGGTTTCCTCCTCCCAGTCTTCGCCTCTTTCCCCCTTTTCCAGGGGACAGCCTTCATGAGCCCATTTTAATCATGGTGAAATTTTAACTTGTATTTACTTTGGTTTCTGCTTACAAAATTAATTAGATCCATCGGCCTGGCTAAAGTATTTCATAGAAAATGCCCCCCACTATCGAATATCGTCCCCCCTCACAAGCCTAGCCCCTTTAGAAAAGGTTCTACCATTAGTTGAGAGCTAAACTGAACTGACTATGTAGCTTAATGCATTCTGATAAATTTCAAAGGTAGATTCAGCTGCTACCATAATCCTTGGGATTCATTTCGAAAAGTGGAACGCTAAAAAGCACAATGTTAATGTAGGCAAAAAGAGTGAACGAGATGTCTGAAAATGATTACCGGAATTGTGAAAATGTTGTCTCGATTTCTGTGGATAACCATCATCATAGTTTATGAAAGATATTTAAAATATTGTGCAATCTTAGCTAAAATGTGAAGTTCACCTAAGGTGGTAAACTCGAAAATGTGGTCAAGATTTGGTGAACAAGATATAAGTTAGGAAGTTAATATTAAAGGTCATAGGAGATGGGGTGATTTATGTAGGTTTGGTGAATAAAGTGTTATTGGAACAATTTCTGTATGTACAGAGAAAATATTCCGTGCTGAGAGAGAGTAAGCAATGTTTGTTTGGTCACAGCTAATATTGGTTGGTGTAAAAATTTGGAACAAAATTTGCTTTCACGAGGAAAAGTAAATTTGCTTATACTATGTACATTTCCTATCTTTCCGTTGCTAGTTATCAGTTGAGGCTCGCATGCCCTCACGAAGTGGGTTCCTTAAAATTGTGGTTTGTTCAGGAGCACGAAGGGGAGCTGTAGCTAATTTCGTGACCGAGGCCTTTGATGCCGTGTTGAGGCTAAGAGATTTCGAATCAAAGTCAATGCGAATCTCAAGAGACATGAAGTAGTTCATGAAATGAGCAGTTTGGTGGCAAGGCGGTCGCCAAATGGAGTCGCTGGTTCAAAAGTCTGGCGACTACGAAGCTGTTACCGCTGTAGCCAACCCAGCCATCTGATTATCCTAAACTGATCGGTAAATTGGTACCACGGATGTGGAGGGTACCGGGATTCTGCGTAGAAGGGCAGCCCTTTCCCTTCCAATGAAATCATTATTGCACTCGGTAGATGCTCCTGGCGCTGGAGGTACCAATCTGGGGATGAGGACTGACACCTCAAGAACTAAGCAAGATGAAAAGGAAAACCTTCAAGTTTTCTTTATCATCAAGCAGTTTTTAAACTCAGTAACTATCCGTTTTGGAGTTTTAAAGCCTTTCCAGCAGTGGGAACAATTCGGATGGCAGATATTTATATGACAGATTTAGTTTTGATATAAATTGAAAAAATAGTAAATAATTTGAAGCTAATTTTTATGAAGCATTTAGTGCACGCAAACTATAAACTTTCCAAGATAGCAACAGATAGAAAGTTGTTAATTAAATAAAATTTGTGTGTGTGTGTGTATATTTCAGCTTCCTTCAGTCATGCTTCAATATTTACCCTAAAGAAAAGTTGTTAGGCAGAGAGAAGTAATAAGCAGCTATTATCAGAGGATAAATATTAGCACAGTCCCCTTTTGTTTATAGGAAGGGGGCTGGTTGTATGATTAGCTTTTACTTTGATTTCAGTCAGTGTGTTTATTGAGTAATCAAAGATTGGTTTACTTTTGAACCGGGTTTCGTCTCTCTCTCTCTCTCAAGCACTCCCCGTCGTCA
>JASAND010012953.1:0-18859 GCA_030248195.1 Trissonchulus latispiculum
GCGAGTAACTAAAGTCTGACCAAAAAATCTTGGAACCGAACAGTCAGCACCAGTCCTGAGTTATCCCTTGAAGGTAGCCTATATAAAGTATATATTTTTAGAATCCTCAGGAGGAGGAGATTCCGATAAACCCATCATTTCCAGTCTATATCCGGTTACCGGATACTAAATCGATAAAAACGCTTCAGATTCGGAAGAAAAATGCTAATTAATTCATACTCTAGTATATTGGTCCTTGGCTCAAGACATTTCCAAAAATCGGGTCACATCCGGTCCATGTCCGGTAACCGGATGCCCAGGTTACAAAAACTGTACAGCAAGATGGGTAGGTCGTACAGTTTCGCTGATTGGATTTTCGGATTCCTCGGGTCGAAATTAGTCTGTATCCAAAATTTTGTCCGGTTTGGACCAAAATTGCGTGATCTATGGTCGTATCCGGTTCGCAAAAAACCGGAAAAACCGGTTTTTCCGGCCTGGTGCTCGGAATCGCGGATTAAAAATGTTCCCTTTTGGCACAATGAATGTTTGGGAGGCTACTTTCATTTTACCGGTGTTAAAGCAATCGAATATCCGGTCCATTTCCGGTTCTGAGCTTTGAAATTTGAGATTTCATGGGCTATTATCTCAGTATCCGGTTAGTCCGGAAGTCAAATTATTGCATTAAAATTATATTTGGTCTATCCCTAACCAACACCAACCTCAAATTACTTCATATCTGCTGTAAATTTTGAATGGCTGCGTTTTAAAAATGGTTCAAAAATAGGTTATATTGCATGCGACAGAGCTAAGCGTATGGGATCAAATCTCATGTCCGGTTTAACAATTAGACAAAACAAACAAAAATCACCCATTTTTAAAACGCTGCCATTCAAAATTTACAGCAGATATGAAGTAATTTGAGGTTGGTGTTGGTTAGGGATAGACCAAATATAACTTTAATGCAATAATTTGACTTCCGGACCAACCGGATACTGAGATAATAGCCCATGAAATCTCAAATTTCAATGCTCAGAACCGGAAATGGACCGGATATTCGATTTCTTTGACACCGGTAAAATGGAAGTAGCCTCCCAAACATTCATTGTGCCAAAAGGGAACATTTTTAATCCGTGCTTCCGAGCACCAGGCCGGAAAAACCGGTTTTTCCGGTTTTTTGCGAACCGGATACGACCATAAATCACGCAATTTTGGTCCAAACCGGACAAAATTTTGGATACAGACTAATTTCGACCCGAGGAATCCAAAAATCCAATCAGAAAAACTGTACGACCTACCCATCTTGCTGTACAGTTTTTGTAACCTGGGCATCCGGTTACCGGACATGGACCGGATGTGACCCGATTTTCGGAAATGTTTTGAGCCAAGGACCAATATACTAGAGTATGAATTAATTAGCATTTTTCTTCCGAATCTGTAGCGTTTTTATCGATTTAGTATCCGGTAACCGGATGTAGACCGGATATGATGGGTTTATCGGAATCTCCTCCTCCTGAGGATTCTAAAAATATATACTTTATATAGGCTACCTTCAAAGGATAACTCAGGACTGGTGCTGACTGTTCGGTTCCAAGATTTTTTGGTCAGACTTTTAGTGTTAAGTGGGACCCCCTCCTCGGAACTTACGGGAAGTGGGGGTGCCGAGTTAAAGCACCGATTATGCTTAGCATGCTTAATAGTACATAACAGTTTTGAAAGTTTCTTACTCTTATCCATTACATATGTACTCTTAATGATAGCGGAAAGGAGCTAATTAAAAATTAACTATACATATCCCTAAAAATAAAAATACAACAAAATTACTATGATAAAATTAGATGCAGTGGACTCGGAAATCCTGAAATTACCTTTTCATTAAAAATAAGATTAGCGGCACTGCCCACTCCACGCCAGTGTTCACGGACATAGCCTTCATCAGATGATACCATACTGAATTACTGAATATTGAGATGAATGAATATGAATATGAAAGAAAATATGAGAGTATGAATATGAATATAAAATATTGTAACCTAAAATTCAATATTTTACAATAAGTGCCCTCTCTCTCTCTCTAAGCAGTCTGTTGACTGACGGCAAGGCCGCTTAGTGGCGACTGACGGATCGGAAAGTTCGCGGCCAATTCAGCTCGACTGAAAGCGGACAATTATACACAAATATTGATCAAAATAAAATCTTACAATAAATGATTTATGGGATTAAAAGAGTAATTTTTAATCCGTTTAATTGGACGATACTCTCTAAAAAACCGAGGGCCTTAGCTAGCCTTCTTAGCTAAAAAACCAGTCTAAAAAAAGCTACCGGCCTAGAGCAGTTTGCAGTGCAGTTCTTATAACTGCTAAGATATTTATTTTCGGATGTTATCTTAGAAAAATAGCACAGCATAGCATAAAAATTAGCAAAACTTGATATGGAGTCCATTTTAAGCGTAGTTGCTCTATTATGTAAATTTCTGAGTGGTGATTTGTATCCCAGCCGGCGGCCGGCCGGCCGGCGAGCAAAAGTCGTCGGCCGGCGGCCAACCGCATGCCGGCCGGCCTCAAACACTATTAGATATAAGCTTTGTGTGAACTTGACTAATCAATAACTGCGGAAGATTCGAGGAACAAATAACGCCACGACATATTTATTTATATTTCAACACATTGATTTACTAAAATTCAAGGAAACTTCTGTAACAGATTTAGTTTGGATTCTGCTAAAAGCTAAAGGGCTATCTTCATCAAATTTTGTTGCTTCTAAAAATAAATATACTAGGCCGTGTGCTGAAGACCTTTTGCGCTTCAAGCCCACAAAACAGAACGTGAAGACTACACTTACACTATCCCCGCTTTCGTAAAGATTGCCAGGCACAAAATGTGCTAAAGATTACCTTATTCAAATATCACAAAAATTCATGCCATGTAATGTGAAACTGCACAAATACACAGCAAAATCCTGCAACATAATTCAAAAGTGACGTGCAAATACTTCGTTTCTAAACATATGCGTGCAGTATATAAATACTCCCGGTACATGTGTAAGGTTAATACAACTTCACATCGTTTATACACAACGTTTATAACAACACGTGAGCTTCCAGACATTCAGCTTTCTCAGCACTCTTGCAGTCAATGTGCATAGAGTTATACATACACGTATTCACATGTTATTGATTTAAGCTTGAAACATACACTGAAGGAAAAGGTGACATCATAGAAGTGACTAAGCCAGAACGATAGGATCAGGTCAGGGTCTATTTCAGAATGAGGATCAGCAGTAGGAGTAGTCGGAAAAGGCCTCATCTTGCAAAATCGTGCGAAATCTGAATTTTGAAACTTCAACGAAACCGTTTCTTGCCATCAAGAAATGGATACAGAACCTGCTCTTTTGCATGCATGGCCGAGGGGAACAACCTGAAAACCCGAAGACTGCCATTTAGGAACAGAAACTGCAGCAGCAGACTGTTGTAGAGCAATACTACCATCTAGCTATGTAGATATTAATAATACTGGCAATGGCAACAGTATTAGCGCTCCCTAATTTTAACTTCGGAATATATAATAGGAAGGAATATTCTTTCGAACAGTACTGTACGAGAAACCTTCCAGCTATAAATTTTCCAATTCTGAATCGAATTCATTATGGCAGTAACAAGATTATTTCCAACTATTGAACAAGTAACTAACTAGGATTAATTAACATTTGATTGTGTGCTCTACTCGACAGGTGATTCTACAACCTTCAGAAAGTTTTGCTGCTACAGACTCCGCTTGACACATTTATACATTTGAGCTAAAAGAATCGAACACTTGCACTACACTTATGCTTAACTCAACCAATGCTACAGTTTCAGCGCAGATCCCAGTAGTAAATGTAAGCACAACTTTAGTCGCGATAGTATATGCTGCAGTGGTTACGATTTTATGCTCCTTGTCTGTAGCGCAAATAATTGCAGAAAAGCAAGTTAAAAAGTCACCAATTTATGTGATGCTTTGCAGTGCCATCATTGCCGACGGTTTATATCCACTAATAATCATTTATACCAAACTGGTCGTGCTGAAAAGACGCGTATTTATTCCATTTGATGAGGATTATGGGATAAGTGGATTTCTGGGTGGTTGGATCTACACAACTCAGTTGCACCACAATTTCTCATTGGCCATGAGTAGACTGGTCTATTTGTGCAAAACTCCGAACACTGTTCGCCTAAATAAACTGCTACTGAAACGGGAACTGTACATTACCGCAAGTCTGACCACATGGCTCATTTCACTGCTGGATGTTAAGATTCTACTTAATGGTTATGAGAGTTACATTGCACCCACTGGTGGCTTACAGTTTCTCGATCCTCCCGTCGACTACGCGTTCTTTGGCACTATATGGATGTACAAGGAAATCGTTCCCATACTACTAGCCGTAACTGGTTACATACTGTGCTATGTGGTGGTAGTGTTTCAAAAGTGTCGTAAAAAGAGTGTCTCCCTTACAGGGGTTGAAGCGACCATTCTTTATATTGCAATTACAAACGCCGCAGTACAAATATTAACGTTGATTCTGTGGAGGGTTTGGATTGAAATATACGATTTTGTCATCATTACGAACTGTTTGGCAGCTAGCATCATTAGACTAGTCTTTAACAAATCAGCACGCCGAAATCTGGTCAATTTTGTATTTTTTGGCAAACCTGCCGAGACATTAGGTATATAAACATTTAATATTTACATGTAAATTATAGGTGTTTTGTGTATTTTGTAACTATTAAATTGATACTTCAATCGAAGGACTGTTGAGTGGCGAAAAGTTAAATGGGTTAAGAGATGCACTGTGAAATATTCAGAATCTAAGGATATATATGCTACGTACCGCATGAGATTTTGTACCGTATAATACGGTACGGCAATTTTCGTACCGTATTAAACGGTACGTACGGTATTATACGGTACAACTTTTTCTGTACCATATTAAACGGGACGTCCCGTATTATATTGTACGGCTAGTTTTTGTACCGTGTTGGCAAAGAACTGAATACTGCCGTTAAATAATATTAAATAAAACAAATAACAGAACTTTTGCAGTTTTGCTACAAAAAAGCGTCTCAAGATGTCGCTTCCGACAAAACGTGCTTGAATGACATTCAAATATTTTCATCTTCATATTACATCTTCACCGCTTTCTTCCCAAAAATAGCATCTCAAGATTTAGCTTCCAACAAAACCGTCTAAAAATATTTGTAATGAACTGAGTTGGATTGAGTTAGAGAACTCGATGGATTTGATTTGACTTCAAAAGTGGGGTCGCTTAGGTTAGAAGTTCACTCACACGGAAGGTTAGCGCGTTTGCCTAGGTAGACAAACTTATGTACCAGATTCCCGAAAGGTGATTTGCCAAAATCGGGGATCTCTACAGCTAACCTGTTAGGGGTACTATTGTGAGTTCGTTTAGGCGAAAGGGTTAGGCTCTATCCAATCGCACCTGGAGTATGGATAGGAATGTTCTGACGCAACAGGTCAAAACTCTAAGATCAGACTGTTAGTCTTTAACTCTTGATTCAGATCCAACTTACTAGGATCTGAGCAATTTACCCTTTGCATTCCTGGGAGATCTCACCTGGATCTCTTTTCAGCAGCTGAAATGTAGACTACGATTTGTACACAACAAGATTAATATATTAGCCAAGAATGCTGTATTTATAATAAAGGAGGACAGAAAAGGTTTCACGGCAATTATTAACAACAACTTGAATTACAATATTAGAAAGGTACAGATTACTAGATTTACCCGAGTTGCCAGCCCTTGGTAGGGGAGAGTTATTTTAAGGGACTGGAGATTTCCGAATAACAGATTAACTAAGTTAGTGTCTGACCGGTTAACTATTAACTTGAGACTAATTTATTAGTCCTCTTCTTCAGGTATTATGACTGGGCACGTTAGGTGTGTTGCGTGTCGTGTATTTAAACTCAAATCTACTCTCTATTCGTCCTTTACAGAAAACTACAGTACAGGTTCAATATAACAAATAATTAGCTAAATTTAACAGAGTGTCGGATATTACAATTCCGGTCTATGGAGTTGGGTGATCCCGTCAGGTTACACCTGCAACCTCACGAGTGGTTAGGGAAGTTCGGAGTACAAACAATTCAGGGGTCGGTCTGGGCGGGGTGATACCGGGAGACGGCTACAAGTATAATTATAAATTAAATTAAAAGGCTTTAAATTAAGTCTCTTCACTGAATCCTCTTCCTCGGATTTGACAATATCCACTTTTAGTGGTCTAAACCAGAGACAGGGCAGGAACACCAGTTCCTGTGCAGGATAGGATAGAAATGATCTTCTGACACATTTTTAGGCAAAGTTTAAAGATGAGTTTTATACTGATATCGAAAGTTACTGATATTTTAGGTTAGTAACTATAAATGACCAGTTCAGTTGATTTTGGCGGTTTTCCCAGTAAAGATCAGGTTGTCGGATCGAGTGTCTCTGCCTCAGACTACTATCTTCAGAATTCCAATCTCAATGTACCTTCTAAAGTACTGAACTATGCCAACGAGAATCAGGTCAATCAATCAATCAATCAATACTGGATCAGGCTACAAAATCACAGGCTTCGGTCAATCTCAATAGTGTTCCACTGGATCAGGCTCTACTGACAATGATCTGGCAGGACAGGATCACGGCGAACATGAATCAAATGGGTTAAAACCCATTAGTTCAGAATACAAGTGCGGGAATCAAACCCAGCAACTATTACTCACTTATAAGGCTTTCAGAGACGAAATTTAGAACTTTAGTCAAATCTGATTGAGATTTTGTTAAAACATCCGCAATAACACACTTCAACCGCCTTAGCGGGACAAAACGTGATCAAACATGTGTTATTAGTTTGCTATAGATAAAATTTCACCGAATATAAGATTTTGGGCGATTTCTTGCATGGGAATGCAAGAAATCGCTGATTCAACATACATTCATTTACGGTCATATTCGGTCTGCGCATAATTAAGTTTGAGGCGTAAGATTTGCGACAGGAAAGCACCTGTTTCCTGTATAACAAGTTTATAAAGGTAGAAGCGCGTATTTACAAACTCATTCCTTTTTTTTGACTCATTAGAAAATGGTTTCGTCGTAACCCTCAATTCTTACGTAATTACATAGTATTAATATTCTAACTAACTATTATTTATGTGATTTTAGGTTTATTTGATGCTTACGTAACGCTATTCACCATGTATGCCAGTAAATCCCATAGTTGTTTGTTTGCATTGATTAAAAGCATGATTTGATGTTTATAGTCCCATTTGGCTAGGATTTTCGATAGAAAACGCTTATCCTTTGGAGTAACTGATTGACATAAAAAGTCTAAACCGTACAGATAATTTTCTCTGTAAAAATAGAAACTACAGCTAAATTAGTTGCCCCGTTGATGAAAACAAGTGAGGGCAAGAGTGACAATTTTTGACGTAATTCCTGCAATTTGATTAAGACTAACTTTTGCCTTTTATGCTAAAGGCTGACAAAATATATGAGTTATTTTGCAATGCACTACCAGAATTTACTAATTTGAGATGGGTTTGCTGGCACAGATCTAGCTAATCAATATATACAATTAATACGAAACAGTGGACAGACTTAACTAATTTATATTACAGATTTTGGGACAGAATTCGGCTCTAAACAGATTAGACAGACCAGCACGAAGTCCTTTATCTGCGATTCGTCCACTCCCTTCTTGCGGGCATACCTACGTGGACGAATCGAGGACCACCTGGTAGTTTTGGCTTATCCTAAGGGTTCCCGTGACCCTGGACTAGATTAACTACCTTATTTGCATATTATCTTCATATTGAAATAGGTACTCGTTCACACTGTTTATCACACTCATATCCCTCAGATCAACAAGTATTCAACAGCAAATAAACATTTGTACACATTCATACTATTTTCCTGCCTAATACAGGAGTTCTATAAAGGAGTTCTATACAGGAGTTCTATTTCACGAAGATTGGTCTCATGCACCTGATGAGAACCGGTGAACTACCACCTATTAAGATAATCCGATTTAGCTAGGATTTTGATTTAAAACGTCATCTTTTATTAATATAGAGTTCACTACACTTTACCGTTCGACAATTATTGGTAGAGCATACTACAACTTGTTGAATTTTAGAATCCCTGGATTATCCCAATATTGCTAATTACATTATTAATAATCATTCACTCAACTAACATGCATACGGATTTGACAATTCTCACAACCCCTATCGTACAAGGGGAGTTTCCGTGAGTTGCCACCACAATTATACAAAAACACTCATTCCACATACATGCAAATCAGAACGTTTTACAACCATTCAACCAAACATCCTTGAAACTTGGTTAATTTCGGAACCTCACATTCCATGAGGAGTTTACCCGAATAACCATCTTAGGTACGTTTTAGGGACACATTCACGCCTAAGTTTTGTAACACATTCACACTTCAGTCTTGCGAAACATTCACGCTTCAATCTTATAAAACATTCATACTTCAATCATACAAGACATTCACACTTCACTTGTACAAAACACCCATATTAATAATTATCTAGCTACTTAGACTAACTAATAAACTAAACTTAGGCTCATATGTGTAAGAAGTTTGTGAACTTTGAACTTTGTTGTGCACGAATTTCACGGCTTTGCAATTCCTTAGAATTGCTTATAAAAGAAATTTTACTGGAAAACTTAAACTTCACAAGTTTGGAAAGGGATTTAACTTAAATTTTGAAGAAAGCCAGTGAGTAATAATTGCTAAGCAATTATTACTAACAACAAAGAACAGTCAGATAAACTAAATACACAAGTAATTAAAACTACGAAAAGTGAGGAAGCCGGCCATTCCTCTTGAACGACTGCTTGATAATTAATTAAATTAAAAGTAAAACGACTCATGTTTTATGCGTCTATCAATATAACGGAGGTAGATGGTGTGCAGCAAAAGTGCTAATTTAAAACTTTTTGTAGCAGATTCTGAATAAATTAGGGCTAATTTATCGTTGTCTGCAAAACTATTGACGCTAATAGCGATTAAAGACAAAACTTTTTGGCACTAAGTTAGTACTAACTTCGTCAGTTTTAGCACTAATAAAAGCCGACATACAAGAAATTTTGCATTAAATTGTTTCATTCCCATGAGTTATTAACACTATTTTTGCACTAAAATGTATGAAATTAGCACACATTTTGTATTAACTCAACTTATCAAGTTTTATGATCAGCGCAGTTTTCTCTGACCTCCACCCTTGAATATTAGTGTTTTCTTGCATTTTAGTTTACTGTCCTTAATTAGTGCAAAAATAAATTTAGGTTTATAATATGCTTGATTTACAGGGTACTGCTACTGTTCTGTTTATTTTCACAACTGTTTGGAATTCATATTTGAAGCGAGCGAAAACTGAGAAATGACATAATGATTTTATTAGCAGTGTTCGTGTCGTGACAGTATATTTCTTGGATCTCTTGTGTAATATCCCCCACCCCACCCTAGTGTGAAAATGGCTGCACTTTCCTTTGATATCCAGGTTTTAAATGGCCGAAAAAAGGATACATTTTCAGACGTTGGTGCAACGATAAAAATGTTCAAAAAATTCAAAAGTTTGAAATTTGAAAGAATTTTAATATTCTTAAAAAATTTGACATTTTTTAAGCCTTTTGTAGTCAATAAGCATCCAACACTGTACTCTCAAAACCTCAACAACATAGGTTGAGCCGTTAGTATTTTGGGGGCGGGGAATATTGCAAAAAGGTCCTATTTTATTAATTTATTTCATTCAGTTTCTTCAAACTGTGCGTGATCTTGTTTGTCATTTTATCTTTTTCTGATGTTGTGAGATTCGTATGTAATGTTTGTAAAGAAGTGCTAAACAAATCTCAGTTTCTTTGATATGTAGGAATTAGTGGTATATTCAAACAGCATTTAGTAGGAGATTTAATTCTTTACTTGAGTTCAAATCACAATGTTGCGTAAACACTCTGCAACAAAGTCTTTTCCACTTCACTTCAAGGTCATAAATTATGAACATCATCTATGAACAACAAAGGGATACACTTATTTGATGAACAATAAAGAGTGGGGAAAGATTAGTCTGTGACACCTGAATTAGATAAAATATGTTTATTTTGAAGTTTCTCTAAAAATAATTATGTTCAAGTAATGATAACATATGGTTGCAATTAGATGAGAGAACAGCAGGGCAAGATTTTTATCTGTGATATCTGTGTTAAGCTTTATTGTTGTAATATTTTCGAACAGTTGTTTCCTTAATAATTTTATTTTGTCTAGTTGGGTTTTGCTATATCTATATTATAATAAATTAAATATTACAAACGAAAAAATTAATAGCAGCAATTATGCATTGGGTACCCCTTTCATCTGTTTATTAGTTTTAAATGTTGTCCCCTCCCTATATATTTTACTAGCTACCTATACAACCCCTCAAATGCCTAGCTAGCTACCTCTGTTTTTGCCGTCACGTATAATTTGTGTCCTTTCTTTCTTCTCGTCTCTTATCTTATCTTCTTCTCTCAAGGATAGGAATGCAGTTAAGGCACACCTTTGACCCGGACACCTGCTGTTAAAGCAAATAGACCCTAACTTAAGGTTTAACTCAAAGTCTAGGTCGAAAGCTACGCACTCTTCTTATGCAATGCTTTTCTGTTTCTTTCGAAAGAGACAGAAGCGTCCTATTTTCTGTCTCGTTTTAGATTAAACTATCAGCAGCTGTTTGAATTCAAATAATAGCGCAAACTTTTCTTAAATAGTTCCCCTTCATATTTTGCTCTAACTTCATTTGTGGATTTTCCTTCATCAAGACCAGTTGGTCTTTCATTGGCCTCACTGGACTGGATTCACTGGCGACACTAGCAAGGTGAGAAGTTTATATTTATTTTGTTGTTTTACACTTCTAATTAGTAATTAAATTTAAGTTTGGTTTCTTTTATAAGTTCAGTTAGATTAAAATAAAATCAGCAATCAATTAAACTTATTTACACAGACAATCGAATAGTTAATTCTATATTAATTCAACCAGTTTAAAAAAGGTTACTATATGTTTGCTTAATTTATATTTAAAAATAATTAAGAGTATGGTACAAATTTAAATCCAGCGTTTGATAATAAAATATGAATGTTTGAATTAAATTTATGAAGGAGTCCACTGTCCATTTAACATGTATTTTACCTTGCTTAATTTTGTTCGTGTCTTCGATTCAGTTAACGTGGTGATTCCTTCTGGGCACAAATTGCTGTTTGGCGGCGTAAATCAAGATGAAATTTGATGAAACTTTCCGAAATAAGTTCTTTTATCGTTCTAACACCCTCCGCGCAATCCCGATGCAAGAATTCGAGATTTCCGGTCAGGACGGTTTTTCCCAATTTCTGAAAGTTTGGCAGCAGCTATGCAGTTATGACTATATTCATTCGAATCTCGTTGAGCTTCATATTTTTGCTTTTTAAAGCAACGTTCTAGCTTTTCTCTACCGTGAGATATAGCCGCTTATCTTGTCATTTTTACAGAAATCAAATAATCCATCAATTCTTGAACTATGCAAGCCGGAAAATCAAACTAAGGGCGTCGATCTGAAGGTCTCATAGGGGCAAATTATACGACGCATGATCGTCTTCCAACAGCCATCCCGTAGGCTGCTATCATGAAAAATGTAGATTTTGCAAAAACAGATCAATTTTTCCAAATTTACCATTTACCATACAAGCTGGAGGGCTGCTACTGGACGAATGTGATCTGCACAAATATACCAGGGACGTTTTTTAGTTTCCCCAATTACTGCTTTCTAGCTAAAGTAATCGCTTGACAAATTTGGAAGAAGTAGGCAAAATACAGGTTACGCACACATTTCGGCTCGTTTCTCTATAACGAAGAGCGATTTCGCAATAAACAAAAGATCGTCCCCAGCTATTTGATGGAGGTATCGAATGATATAACCGATGTCTCGCGAAAAAATTTACTTGAGTTTGCAAAAAATCTGGAAAATTATGCTTCTTCTAAAATGTGTTAAAAATATTTTAGAAAAGCATCATTAGTTTCATGGTATGCATTAAAAATAGAAAATATCAGGCTGAATTTTGATATAAAAATTGCTTCTTAACTCCAAGTAATGAATGAGTAATAATGGTGCAAACTTTATGTGACCAAAGGGAATCACCACCTTAAATCATTAATCAATAAATTAAACTTAAAAGACAATCAAGCAGTGGATTCTTATATTAATTTAATCAGTTTTACCAAGGTAGCTTCATTTTTAGTTAATTTATAATTTCCAATCAATTTAGAAAAAGTTACAAATTTACAAATTTAATCAGTTTAAACTAGGGAACTTTATGTTGCCTTAGTTTATAGTTATATTTAAGAGCAAGGAAATGTGTCTACTGTATTTTTAACATGCATGTTACAATTTGTTTTATTGGTTGTAGGTTCTACAACTCACATGGACTGCAAGACCTTTAAGTCGCCATGGCGTTTCCACAACATAAAGAACACAAGCTAAAGATGAACGGTAAGCATTACGTCTTATTGCAATTTAGCCATAAGGTATTATTAATTAGTTAATATGAGCTGTTTACTAAACAAAACTATTCTTGGTCGCCTGGTAGATCACTGATTGGTCTAGTAGACTGGCGGCTAGCCGCCGTTTTTATGAACAGGTTATTTGAACAGGAAGCTGCTTTTACTTTCTTTCGGAGACTTTTGCAAAACACTTTTTACTTCCGACACAAAATCGTCCCCTCAACCACCCTTCTGGTGCCAAATTTTTCCATGAAAAATTCGCTCAGAACAAAGTTTCAAAAGTTTTTTCGGCTTAGCCAGAGTTTTTACTCGTTTTTTCTGTTTTTGAGCAGTAAATCTGCTTATTCTTGTTATAAACATTTAACTTTTATAGTGTATGCTGGAAAAATAGCGCTATGGTTAGCATTTCATTTCATCCCACTCCTCAAAAAATGCTTTGGCCCTTGGACTTTTGGGTCCCCTAGGAGGTCCTTCCAAAACATCCATAAAATAAGTTCACAGTTTCAGAATACCTGACATTTCGTTTGATCCTTCTAAGTTATATGGTAAATCTGTTTCATGGAAGTACAAGGTGTCCTATCAAGTCTTTAGCAATTATATATCTGCTTATCGTATTTGTGTATCTAATGTTTATTCATTGGCTTTTGTAGTCCCGCTAGTACGCATATAATCAATTTGCTTTTTCCTGCTGCGCCTCAGCGCAGCAGGTCTCTTATGTTTGCTCTGCCATCCAGCTTCCACGCATCTACGTGCAAAACATAAGAATTTACATGATTGCATGTAAAACAATGCTTTAAGATGGCAGAGCATGATTTGCACATAAGATTCTATTTTGAAATTTTTCATTAACGATGACTCATAAAGTCAACAGGAATCAGAAAAGGAACACATTAAATTAGAATAAACAGGTTTCTTTTGTACTGACTGAAGGGGAAAGTTCTCTGACAGCTTTTTGCAGAGAGTGACGCTTATTGTTTTGGTTTGTACATCATTGCAAAAGGAAAAGCTTTTGATTTATACCTCTATATCTGTTTGCAGTCTGCAAAGTTTGCAGTTCTCTTTCACTTTAACAAACACACTGGTAAATCAAAACGATGGTATCAAATATGTATTCTTTAAAGCGGCACTCCGAGATTAGCGTCTGCTGCGTAGCAGGCCTACAGTTTGTAAAATTGTAACTCAGTAAACATTAACCTTTTGCATGCAATATTGCTTGTTTTGAATACACTAACTCAATTCGAAGCTGAACTAAACGTTCGTGTAAATGGTTAGGAGCAACGCTGCCCGTGTTCAGTGTCGTTATTTAAAATTACATTCTGACCGTTTATGGGCATTAGCTGTTTTTGTTAGACTTCATTAAAGGTTCTACCTTTTAACCTGGAAACTAGTTTGTGTGTGTAAACTTTTTGAAAACGTTTTGAAGCATATATTTATTTACATGAGCAAACCTATTCTCGATACCTGTGGACACAAAGACAATACTTCATGCGAGGATATTTCGCAAGATTCGAAGACTTCGTTGTTTGTGGTTCAAATTCCGATGCGCATCCAACTGACAAGTAAGGCTCTTCTCAGTATACCGAGATCTAATATTGAATGAATTAAGCACATGCTTATTCATAACGTAAGGTCTTAAGTTCTCTGTTTAGTCCATGTCCAGCTCGTTATACCTTATTTGTCTTAGCCCAGCCCCAGCTAGGCAAAGCGTGCCTAGGTTGCTTTAACACCTAACACACCAATTCTATAGTAGTTGACTTCTTACCGTGCTTGTATTTCTTGTCGCTAGTTGTGGGCGAGGTTAGCCGGATTTTTTCCGGTTTTTTTTTGCCCCAAAAAAACGGAAAAATTGGGTTTGGGGGGGGGGGGGTGAGGGACCCCTCTGGGGGGTGAGCTCCAGGTCTTGGGGGCGTGAAAACCCCCAAGCACATGTATGGTTGTCATTATTCATCACTAAATAAATGGTTCTGTTTTAATGCATTGTCATTATATTATCACAGTGGGTCTTTTTCCTGAGTGTGAGCGTCTTATATTTTTAGGTCAATTCCGTTTCATGTGCACATGGCCAAATTGATGGGGCATGGCTCAAGTGTTCAGGATGCCAAGGTGTTGGCATGACTCAGCAGGAACTTTCCATCAACCAGGAATGATTATTTGAGAGCTCGGCTACAATAAATCCCGAAATCTCTTCAGCTGCATTCCTTTCAGCCCCTGTGCAGCTCCAATCGACTGGAACGAACAATAACACTATAGAACTATCTTCAACGCTGACTCCAGAGAATCAGGACTTCACTCCAGCAGATTCGGAACCACAATATTCTTGTAACTTAGTTCCGAAAGTTTTGCCAACTAAACTGATAATTGGGGATGGCATATGCATATGCATTAATGTGTTTTTACGTGTACACATATATGCTAACTGGGAAATGTTGGAATTAGCACGAGAGTGTATTTTATTTATTTCTTTAATATTGGACGGGCTTCTGTTTTTGTTCACTTCATCCCAGAAATAAATTCCGAAAAAGGAAAAATAGTGGTACGTAAACTAACTTGTTTCTATAATATATTGCTTATTAAGAAGCTTCCTCGTAAGCCCACTGCATTGCTAAAATCTGCAGTGATGGAATTTTTGGATAGTGCTGGACCATTTATTCAATGTAATATTGATCTCTTGCGCTCTCCTGCAGTGTTTTTCCATCTTCTGCCCGCCTTCCACGTCCACTGCCGACTTATTTCTGTCTTCGGCGGGTATGAAGGAAACTTTAGTGCTATCTAGAGTGCGCCGTTTTATTTACAATGGTGCTACTTTCGCTGCACACACATAAACTCCGAGACTTTGGCTTGACTAATCCATTTTATGTTTTACTCTGACTGCATTATTATTTAGTCTCGTTGTATTGGAATTGTAAGCAAAACTATGTTTTCTGTTGTTTTCAATTGTTCTGAATAGCAGTTCTAATAGGAATAAGTTCCATGTCATGTATTTGTTCATTTTATGCAAACCGTTAGCTGTCCACCAATGTAGAAGCAGTAACACGTATGTAGCTTTATGCACTCAGTATAAAAACTTAATAGACAATTGACATGTAGCACTTCAGCTACTGTCCTGTTGTCAATCTGTAGCAACTGGATACAGTGAATGGGTATTGACATGTCTCGCAGTTGTGGATATGCTGTTTACAATATTATGAACTGCTTTGTCAGTCAATCTCTGTGCTCATGCATATTTGTTCACATTCATTTCTGTATGTCGAAAACTCCAAACGTAAACCTTCTGTAACGATATATATTCTGCATGTCTTATTAATTCAAAATACGTAGAGTTTATTTCATTGGGTGATATAGCGTAGGTATTTATTTGTGAGGTATTTGTATTTTACATTTATTAATAATCCGACAACTTGGATCTCCGTGTTTTCGCACAGGCATACACCGAAAACTAAACTGCAGGTACATAGCCGACATGTAGCACTTCAGCTACTGAAAGCTATGCTCCTTCCTTCTGCTGCTGAAAACTATTTAATGGTCCCGCTAGTTTCCGGTCACATCTCAGATAAAAAAGACAAGTGCAAAAGACATGTAGCACTTCAGCTACTGTCCCATATTTCCAGTTTGTCAGTATTCACATGTGATTGGACCCACTAAACGAGCATACTGGATTCTCCCACCTTAATCGAGTTTATTTTGTTTACCGTGTTTATAGTGTTGTTCGTTAAGTGAGTCAGATTAATGAGCCTTGTGGTGATTTTTCTGATATGTTGATGTAATGTCATGCACATCGTGTAATGCTTTATTTGGTTCAAAAATTTTGAGTTTGATTTATTGTGTTTAATGCAGTGTAAGGAATCTGTATTTTGCTTCTGATAATCTGATTTGTTTTGGTTTTCAGCCTTTTCATGTACGCATACGCGGGAAATAATTAAATTTTCAGGGACATAGCCGGCATGTAGCACTTCAGCTGCTGCACGCTATGCTCCTTTCAAATATAAAATAGTAAACACATACGGCGAAGCCATTCTACATTAAGCTACCACCAAGTTTTTCATCAACTTATTCGCCAACCTCTACTTCACTTAGTTTTCCAGTCACACTAAGGCGTAGATTCCGATGACAGGTAGCAGTTTCAGCTACTGTCTTATATTTCTAATTTGTCAGGCTGAGCAAGTGACTGGCCAAAATCGAACGAGCATAAAAAAAGTATATACTATTTACCAGCTCACTTGTGTCCACGCTTGTCATCTCTTTTTAGGGTTTTGGTAATTAAATAAGACATGAACTGATTTGCGAAAAGTTTCATCGACCAGTTTTGTTTAGAATAAATGTTCGGCTGTTACAGAGTCCCCCTCCCGAGATTTTTAATCTTAATTGATTTTTAGGCTAATTCGTCAGCCAAAAAGTTAGCCTAGGCTAATTGTAGCTTTGGAGACTTATTCTAGACCAATTTTTTCCCAAGCGAAAGCGAACCTAGGGCATTAATGCGCTTGTGGTTTGTTTTAAAAGCCGTCATAAAATCTAAATGGGTACTGCCGTGGAAAGTCAGCATAGGCCAATTATAGCCTTGGAAAAAGTTCACACTAGACCAATTTTCCCAAGTACCAGGTGAAAATGGGTCTGATGTAAATGCTTATGTTTGTTTTAGAAAGCCCTCATATATAGAATTTGCTTGGTTGTCGTCCGGAGAAAAAGCTAGCTTTGTGAAAGTAAGTCTAGGCCAATCGCCAATATAAGCCTAAGCTAATTATAACTTTGGGGAGAGTTGGCCTATTATCCAATTTTCTCCAAGCGTTTTTTTATGATTCTTGGGTATTAATGCCAGTGTTTGTTCTAAAAGCCGTCATAAAATCCGAATGGATGCCACCGGGGAAAGTCAGCATAGGCCAACTATAGCCTTGGGGAATTTTAGCCTAGAACACTTTTCCCCAAGGAAGCCTAGGGTTGCTGCTTGTGTTTGTTGTTGAAAGCGCTCATATAACCTGCCGGGATGTCGCCGTTTGGTGTTGTTGGCTTTGGGAAGATTGAGCCTAGCTAGCCAATGCTACAGTATAAAGTTCACCTAGGTTATTACTTATTATACAGTTTTTACTAACAGTTATGTCCAATTTTTCCCATGTAAAAGTAAGCCTGTGGCACGGAATTTATCACAAGGGAAAGTAAGCCTAAAAATGTTTAATGCTTGTTTTGTGAAAAGCCCTCGAAGAGACGTCTAGAATGGGTGCTGCCGGGGAAAAGTCAGCATAGGCCAATTTTCCCCAAGTACCAAGTCATGTTTTAATAGTATTTGTATTTACTACACGTGCTAATGTTCCCGACGATAATAGTGTTTGTATTGTACAAGTGTTGTTCACTATGGTTAGAATTGTGGTGTTTTCTGAGCCCCTACTCTAAGCCCTATTGCTCTTGGACTAGGATACTCCTAGCAGCCGCTTGATGCACAGTTTGTCCTGTGAACCAGGCCAATCAACGTGAAGAATACGCAGAATGAGGTACTACATATTTGGGGCTACAAACATTGCCACCGACACTGCACCACAATATTCCGTTCAAGTTTTTACAAATGGCTCACAGTTCACAGTTCACAATTCACATGCTTTGTCTTTGCGCTTGAAGAAGTTCAGTGATATTAGCTGTATTTGATACATCTCAGAACTATTAAAGGCGCCTGTACTTCACCAGTGGACATAATTTATTACATTTATTATAATACATCTGTAATGGTATAGCAGCTTTAGTAAACAAAATCAAGGGTGTTTCTATGTCAGTATTCATTTAGGAATCCCGATCGCATATATTAACAAAGCCGCATCCTATTTGTTCCGTTCCGTTAAAATATTCAACAATAGTTTAAGCAACAATGTTTACTTTAACTAAGGCATATAATGCACAATTAAAGTAGGTGAGACTTGCACTAATGGTGTAGAACTAGGTTTTAATCAGATCTGCACTAAACATGACAAAGAGTTTATGCTAAAATGGCAACTCTACTGAAAGGAAAATATTTGCGCAAATCTGCACGAATGCTAAAATTTTTAAAAAGTGCAAAATGAGTGCTAACATGAAAATATTTAGCGCAAAAATAGTGCTAAAATTGGACCATCCTTAACTATTTTAGAGCAAAGTACTCTTCATCGAAAAAAAAGTTAGCACTAAGTTAGTACTAATTTGCTGATATTAGTTCTAAAACGGGCTTGCATTCAGCAAAGTTAGTGCTAAATATTGGATGTAGACACTAATATTAGCACTAATTTATTGAAAATAAATATTAAAATAACGAAATTAGCACTTTCTCTGCACACCACCTACCTCCGTTATTTTGATGGACGCAT
>JASAND010012957.1:0-23469 GCA_030248195.1 Trissonchulus latispiculum
CTACATAATATTAAATAATTTTTAATTTTTTCATACCTCCATCTTTCTGAGTATTTCGGGCATTTCTTTTCTATCATCAATTTCAGCAACAGAGATGTTGACTATTCACTATACCAGGTGATTTCAACGAATGAATCCAAACTAACGCAAAGCGTCCGTGGTGGGATCCATCTGGAAGACAGCTGATTGCTGAATGATGACTCTCCGAGTAGGAGGACTTCCTGGAATCAGTGCTCCGATGGGAAAGGTTGGGAGTGCAAACTAACCTGGTTCCATACCGATGTGAATTTGGGAGCAATAGAGAGACTCTGTTACCGTGCTCACAGACAAGCTGATTGATGCGATTTACGAAAACCGAAGCTTTGGGTAAAAAGCGTCTAAATGGTAAAGTTGTAACCCTGATGATATCTGCGTCCTGCCACAGGACACGGGGTGTCGGTGGGTGTTCATTCCTGGACTCTCAGCCGTAGAGCCAGGAATGTCGCCTCAAATTACGACCACGTCCGTGGAAGGGAGGCTGGCTGGCGCATCTACAAAGACTCTTATTACCTTCCTACTAGAGGCCTGCACGGGCCGAATTTTTGCGGCCCGGCCCGGCCCGGCCCGTGAAAAATCTTTCTCGGCCCGCCCGGCCCGGCCCGGCCCGGCCCGTCAGATGCTTCGGCCCGGCCCGGCCCGGCCCGGCCCGTCGAAATTTTTGGCCCGCCCGGGCCGCGAAATTTTTTCATTTGTCCCAAAATGCAAAATTACTTCAACAATTTTCTAAGCTTGGTTATTGAAAACAGAATCTCTGGTTTTCAGTGCTTTTTCTAGGAAAAGTGTGTTTTTTCTAAAGACTGATTTTTCGAGTTTTCATGGTTTTTAAACGCAGTTTTAAGGGCAAAATAATTTTTGTCGTTCTACAAAATGAAAGCAAATAGATACTGCCTCGTATTGACACTTTGTATATAAGACTGGAATGCTAGAAAAACAAAAAACTGAAAAAAATTCCCTAAAAGGTTACAGTGGCAACATTTAAATATTGTACTTTTATTAAACGAGATGAAACTTTGCAAAGTGCACATTATTATGAGAATTAGTCGGTTGAGAATTAAACTAATTAGAAGTAGAGGACTTTAGAAAGATGCAATTGCGCAGGAGCAAATTTTCATTTTTAAAGAAGTATATAGTAAATCTTTGCTTCACAAACTCAAAACCTTGATTTTTTAAAACTGCGTTTTTCTAAGTAAATGTATGGTTTTCTTAAAAAAGAATACAATACAAGCGAATACATCAAAACCAAAATAAAAATACTTACACTGTTATTAATACCTTACATATTGCCCTATTACAAAGTTTTAAATTCTAATGTTATAAACGCTAAACTTACTTAGGCGAATTGACATTAATGATGTGACGATAAATACACGTATTATTCATGAAATTAAAATGTTAAAGTTAACTAAAGGAAAACCAGTGTTAGTGTGAACGAAACATAACGGAAACACAGGAAACACAAAACATTTTAAGCTAAAATATGAGTTACTATTTTATAGTTAAATGTTTCAAAAACTGATGGCGGGCCGGTCTGTCGGCCCGCGGCCCGGCCCGGCCCGTGAGTTTCGGCCCGCGGCCCGGCCCGGCCCGTGAACTTTGGTCGTCGGCCCGCCCGGCCTGGCCCGCGGGCCGGGCCGGGCCGGGCCGCGGGCCGTAATGCAGGCCTCTACTTCCTACCGTAGTGGTACCCATTTACCGACCAGTTAAGATTAGATAGCTGGGTTGGCTAGAGCCCGCGCCGAGCCGATATGTGCTTACTTCCTTGCTCAAGGTGATTAGTGAAAGCTTTGTGGCGGCGGGGTCGAACCGTGAGCTGTCGGATCCTCAGTCAACCACTTTGCCGTCACAGCTTTTGCAAGAGAATAAAAATCGTCAGGGAGATGGGCAGACAGCATATATGTACTTTTTAACTCTTCTTTTGTAACAACTGTTCAAGTAGGTGCTCTTTACTAAACGGGGAAAGCTCAGCTGATATGTAGTTGTTGTTGGGTTTCCAAACGAGAATTCCTTTTAGGACTACGCTGTGTGCCAAACGGAAAGAGGCTGTTTTGTTTATGACATCTGACGTCTGTAACCAAACCTTAGCCGCAGCACCGTCAAATGTTGCTATAAAGTAAAATTCTATCGGCTAGAGATGTGACACTGAAGAGACAATGAATGAATGACAAAAACAAAGACAAATATACATTGAATTAACAATAACATAAGAACATACCGGAGGTGGCGAAGGGCACGGGCTCCAGCTATTAAAGTGAAAACAAGGAGAATGATTCTGAGTCAGGGGAATATGTCTGGAACGAATCGGAGACGGAGAATGCATGAAATTGGACTGAGAGAAATGCGTTGGAGAACTGGGAATGTCCAATTCCATCTGGCTGAATCTGGAAGTCAATGCCTAAAGCAGAAATCAAACCGGACAAAAGTGTTCAAATTGAACTTTCACATTTCATTAATGACATTGACAACGACACAAAGAATGGACAATATTCAACACAACACAGGCAATTGCTGCTTAAATAGTAAACTATGCTTGCAGAGAAAGTACTAACGATTCAGCTACTTTGCAACATACATCTCAACTCAAGTGTTCATTATCTCCCTCTAATACAAACCCCAGCAGCACCGGGAACTCCTTTAATTTCCATTTGAATATTGGTCCCAAAAATATATACAGTACAAATAGGTAAAACGTGAATATTTTTTCTTATAACGTTAAAAAGAATCCTCCAAAATCGATACCCATGGCATATTATGTACCTCGGTGTCATGAGAGGCAGTTGGCCATCCAAGCTGAGATTCGGGCCTTTCATCTGCCTAAAATCAAACAGCAGGCAGCGTGTCAATGCAATGTTTTATCAAAAGAACATCGAGAGTTCAAAATAAAAAATGTGATTCCAAAAAATGTTTCCTTCACACTAACACTGGTTTCCAGCATTAATTTCAGCATTATTGTTAATTTCATGAATACTATGTAGAATAGCTTCGGAAGTAAATTTTTTACAAATTTGTTTAGAAAAATTTTGTGCCTTTGGCAAGACTGTATTTTCCTTATTCTCCTAAGCCTCGAAGAGCTCAACTTCTAATTCAATTTTATTTAATCGAGTAATTATCATTTTCATGAAAATGCGCATTTTACAAAAGAGAAACTGGCTTACAAAAAGTTAAAACATTTAAATTTTTCCACCGTGGGTGGCTATTTACCAATTTTTCTTGTTTGCAACCCACCCTTCCAAATTGTCAACAGAAGTCAGTATCTATACGTATTACTACTTTCATGTTCATCTACATAATATACAGCGACAAAAACGTACGTATGTACCAAAATACACTATCTAGCAAAAACCGTTTAAGTTTTAATAAAAGCACATAGGTAGTTTTCAAGAAAAGCACTGAAATGCACAGAACCATCATTTTGGGAAAAAATGAAAAAATTCTGCTGGCCCAACCGGGCAAACCGAAAATTTTGACGGGCCGGCCGGGTTGGCCGAGAAAGATTTTTCACGGGCCGGGCAGGACACGGCCGCAAAAATTCGGCCCGTACATGTGTCCAGTCCCTAAGGACTTCATGGTTCTATGATTCTACAACAGGCTTCAAAAATACTTCAAACACATTTTTGCATTTGGAAGGTGAACGTTGAGCAAGGGCGTATTAAAAGAAGTGAATATTGAAGAAGAGTGCAAAATATTTGTCCTGGCTTAACACCTGGCCCACTCATATGTAAATTGTTTTTCCTCCTCCAACATACCAGGCTGATTCCACCTTCGCGGGCTGACGTTCCTGACTTAAAGTCTCTCGACTCCCGCAATGCAGTTTTGTCTTTAGCGGAAAATTCCAAAAAGGGAAAATTACTTACCTAAGCTCTTTGTTTGCATAAAAAATTACAAACTTTAGTTTTGTGACAAGATTAATGAAACTTTAATTTCTTAAGTTATTAACAACTGTACTGACCAGCAAAAATCTTTAGCGAAACCCATGCAAGATCAGTTTCAACAAACATTGTTCCCACTTCCCAGTTCCCACTGAGTTTCAATTATGAACACAAAAACAGAAGTCCAAAAAGCGTTACACATAAACAAAACCAAGGTAAAGGATGCAAACAGGCAATTCGACCAAAGCAAGTCAGTCTTTCACAACTTTAAAGGGATCAAGTAAACAATCCCCCCCCCCCAAATTCCCAAGTAAACTATCTCCCCCCCAGCGCTTTATCTCACTCAAAATTTGACCGAATTGGTTAAAAGTTTGTGTGGGGGGATTCCAACACATGTCTGATTGATAGTTAATAAAAATTTTAAATTTTAAATTTTTAAGTTTTTTAAGGGGGACTAAGGGGAACCAAAAACTTTTTGTCTCCGATTTTGCTGAAAAGTTGTATATAGGGGTTTTCTGTGTCGTAGAACACGAATCTAAAGTCCGTTTTTCGATTCAGCTTAGTTCAGTATAAGCTTACATCTTAAGCTTACTACTTTAGCTTACATTAAACTAACGAAAATGTGAATCGAAAAATGGATTTCAGATTCTGGAAACCCCTATATACAACTTTGCAGCAAAATCGGAGACAAAAAATTTTTGGTTCCCCCTGGTCCCCGTTAAAAAACTTAAAAATTTAAAATTTTTAAAATTCTATTGACAATCAATCAGACATGTGTTGGAATGCCCACACACAAAATTTGAGCTAAATTGGTCAAGATTTGAGAAATTTAGCATCAAGTAAACTATCCCCCCCAATTTAGGCTGGGGGGGACATTGTTTACTTGATCCCTTTAAAGACATGCAAATAATAAAAAACTAACCCTGGGAGAATCAAACGCCATGGCTGTAAGCTGACTTATATTATAGTCAAAGCTAGCCTCCTGTAAAATTAGAAAAACCTTATTGCCTTTACCCTGTTATGATATCAAGTCTACAACAAAAATGGGATATCCCAAAAATGAACTGAGAAGGAAACGATACACACGCACTGATTGGATAAAAAGAAGAATAAATTTCAGAAAACAAACACACAACACAGAAAAATAAAATAGACACAATGGAATATTTAAAAGAATAAGCAACCAGAGGAACACAGTAAGAAATCCTACTGCAAAACTCACAGCAGCAAAATTAGATTGCACTGCACAGACAAATATATGTATACTGTATACGCAACTAAATCAACAAAGAAATGCCAGAAAAATTGAAACCTTACCTCAACGGGACAAAACTCCTTTTTCATTGCGACTGACAATCCAAACAATAATAAAGCTAATCCAAAAATCCAAATAAAAACTGTTCTGTTAACACAACCTGAAAACAATATTAATATTCTTAGCTTTTACCGAACTTCAATAAACACAACACAGCTGGCTAAGCGGTACGTAGCTCTAGCAAAAACTGAAAGCGACTACAACGAAGTTTTAAGAGCCTTCAAATAAATGCAGCAACCAAACAGTAGATAGAAATGGTAATTTATGCTGACGAAAGGAGCAGAGCTGAGTCATCCCCGACCCACACACAGAGCACGAACGCGCAGGACTTTTAATAAAGATGCAAAATGACCACACACAGCGTCAGTAGTCAAAAACAAGAAAGTTCACCCATAGATTCACATTACGAGAGGCAAGAGCACGGTATCTGTACGTGTTGTGCAATGTGTGTGGTATGCGCATATTAATAGTGCGCACGCATCTTCCCTAGATTTTCCTAAAGTCAAAAAATACGAACAAATATATAAATAAAGGGGAACTAAGCCATTGACTCTTAAAATGGGGGTTGGCTTTGCCATTTTTAGTATTTGTTGCAAAAGTGCAACAAGAAATACATAAAAAAACTTACGAAAAGAAAAATTATATACATTACGCACGTAAGTAGTAGAACATTAGTTTGTTCTATAAAATTTTTCACATTTATCGTATTAACGAAAAAACCACTATCTTTCATTGATGCAAGCGTGAACAATCAGTAATTCTTCTATTGCAAATACCAGCAAGCAAGAGATCTCCGGGAAAAGTTTTCCTTAGCCGTATATATGACGTGTTCAAACCTCGGTCTGTGCAAAACTAAGCTCTGTCTTAACACAAATGTTTTATGTTTAAAAATCACTCATTTCTAATAGCAATGTTCCGTGTTTTTTTAGTGAGTTTACAGTTCTCTGTTTTCAAGTTTCATGTTCCTTGTCTGAAAACGCAATCCGGGCAGTAAGAAATTTTTGAAGAAATGGGATGGGAATTTTTGCTTAAACTGAGAATTTTAAGGGACAGATTCAAGACTTGTGGAAGACGCAAGATTACGTCCAAGGTGTGATTTGTTTACCAGATAGATCTCAGAGAATTGGAGATGTCTGTTTAAGGTGGTGATTCCTTTTGGGCACAAATTGTTGGTTGGCGGCGCAAATCAGGATGAAATTTGGCAAAACTTTCCGAAATAAGATAAGAAAGATCTTGTAAAACAACTAAGAGGCTATCTTAGGAGCATATACAAGACGATACCTGTTTTGGTGTCTTTTTTGATGGCCTCAGAAATGGTCATTGTGCTTTTGGTGAATGCCAAATTGCCAAGAAATACTTACTGCTCAAGTGCTCAATGATTAGACAAACTCAATATCAACTCGTATCTCTAACACAGTAGTCTGCCTGCAGGGACACACACACACGCATACGCCCGCACGCGACGTGCGCTCGCCGGCTGGCCACCGAGTGGTGTGCAAATCAACTTCAGAAATTTACAATCTAGAGCAACTAAGCTTAAAATGAAGTCCAAATCTAGCTATGATAAAAGGCAGAAGTTGCCAAACCAAACAACGCTATACCTAGTGATGTTTCAGGCACTGAAACCGAAACTAAGTTTCAGGTTGTACAGGTTTCAGTTTCAGTCACTGAAACTGAAACTATATATTTTGGGAGGAGACCTGAAACTGAAACTATTTTAGGCAGCCGACTGAAACAGAAACCAGTCTGGGTAAAGACCTGAAACTCGGAGTGAAACTAGTTTGTCTTTTCTCAAAACATGAAGATTTGAAGGTTTAAGCAGGTTTTTCGTTAATATTCTGTATAAATAGTCATCAATTTATGCATTATATTATTTCTGAAGGCAAGAAACTAATTTTTGGAATGAATTGAAATTGAAACTCCGCCTGAAACTAAAACTGAAACTGAAATTATTTTATGATCCCGACTGAAACTTAAACTGAATGAAACTATTTTGTTAACTTCTCTTACTGTAGCTGGAATACTAAATAGAACGTGTTTTATTCACAACAAATAGAAATCTTATTGGATGACAATAATAAGAGTACTCTCGGTCTCTCGCTCGACGTCTGAAAACATTCACCATTATCCTTTGATTTAGTTTCATATATACTCTACTATCTTCTTCTTGATCATCTTCCTGCTCCAGCGCCAACGATTGTGAGACACTTCGCCACACTATTGTTTCCTTTGGGTACTTGACCTTAGACTTAAATATTAGGAAAGGTTTTAAATGTAATGTTGAAAGAGGGGGCAATCGTTGTAATATTGGAAGTTAGCTTATCTGATTATTGTTGTTTTTATTTTGGTAAAATGTTATAAAATGTTGATAAAGTTCAAATATTAATAATAAAAAAAATTTCACTAATTTAAATGACAAAATTTTTCTTTCAAAATTTTTCAACAGTACTAGGACAAAAACTGGATATGCATCAAAGAGGGTCATTGGGATGGGCCGGATGGTGAAATTCCGGCAGGCTTCAAACATTGGGCAGGCAGCAACAGTTATTCAATATCCAATGTCAAGCAATCCATGAACGCAACTCAAACCTTTCTGAAGACCCTTTTTGCATTCGGGACTCAAAGCTCAACAAAAAATTGCGGGACAGTAAACGTCACGGCAATACTTACAGGTTTAAGATAGCGGACAGATGGCGCCACGGCCGTTCAGCGGTTCTGCATTATTTGAGCATTTGAAAAAAGATAAAACTTACACTAAAACTATGTTAAAAGTGAGTAAAACAGGATGCGGTCTGACACAACTTCACAGAGAAACTCAAGACAATTCTTGTTCCACGACGAGTTACCCGCATCACTTGCGCATAATCTGGCAATCAACCAAGTAATTATATATACTGTCTTTAAATAAGCTTAGGAATAAAAATTTAGCAAAACAACTCTTAAGTTGCAATTTTCATCAAACCTCAGAAAACAGTAGAATTCCAACTACTTTCCAATTCAGTGAAATTTTATCCGAACTATCAGTTCAAAAAACTGGATTTTAGATATATACCTCGGGTTTCTGGGTCCAAATTTTTGAATCCGTGCCATTCTTAAAAACCAGATTAGATAAACCTTTCAACGGTGTCGACCTTCAAGTTCCAGGGCTCAGACATTTCATTTCTGTAAAATCTTTCCTTTAATTTTACATGTTGTCGGGGTCATCGTTAGAGGGTTGAGAATGGTAGAATTAACTCGAGTTTCGCGAACTTCACGGGCGTAAAAATAAAATAATAAAACCTGTGAACCAAACATAGTTAAGACTTCACACAGCTAATCACCGACAAACTTCCGTTTCTACAAATATATTTATTCAAATAATAACTTGCTAAACGTTTACTAAACTGTTAGTACAAGTGAAAATATAAATATATTGTATTAAAAGTTAAAAAACATGCGTATAGGCACTTAAACTACTATAACCAAATATTTTGTACTCTGAACAAAATTGGGTTATCACAGTTGTTGACTACACGAGGGGTAATTTGACCATGCCATTCAAAATCTAAGAACTGCAATCAGTAACACAAAAGCTACAATTAACCAACCAGTCAATTAAAATAACAAAATGAAGGCATATACTTTATGTACAATAAAAACGAAGACAAGATCACTCTTGTTTTAGCCAAGTCCTTTTCTTCTTACATCCAAAGTCAAAAACCACAATTATAATTTGATAGCAGGCAAATTATTCGCTATCCGATTTCTTCGCCTTGACTTTCTTGGCAGGTGCATCGCGAGTAGCATTGTAAGCATTGCCAGCCAGCAAGCCGCCATCAATCCCTGCCACCAAACCGAAGGCGGATCGAGTAGCCAGTAGACCCAGGACAGCGCCCAGATAAGTGCATCGATCAATGGTCACTTGATTGACATGGTGACGCAGGCGAAACGACCGATCATATACCTTCTCCTCGGGGTCATTTCGAATGCGAGCGTAGGTAAGGGCCGGGCCCAGAACCAATCCAATCAGGGCACCCCGACTTCCGCCACGGACAAAGGACTGGCGAAAGGCAGACGCATTTCGAGGGCCCCGGGCGGCACGAAACAACGGACCGATCAGGCATGACCCCAGAAAGGTACCGGCCTGAACAGTCTTTGTGGTTACATGAATGCCCAGTTCAAAGGCACTGTGGGGAATATTCTCCATCTCGTTCGGTGACAGCGGCAATCCAAGCATAACCTTGGCCCATTCCACACTCATTTTGACGGATGGTCTGAATAACAACAAATAGAAATATAGAAAAATGAATCTGAAAGAAATTATAAGACTCAGAAATCAGAATCAAACAGCTGAAACGATTTGCATCGGAATGAAAATCAGGGGAACTTGAATTTTACAGCTGTCATCAAACGAAAAGATATAAAGCAACAACCTCAGGCAAATGCACTTAAAGACAAGTTTTTGTGTGTTGCACATTTTAGCTAGCAAGAAGTTTCACTTATAACTTTTTAAAACAAGCGATAGCAAAATAAAGTAGACTTCTAACGTATTGAACTACACTAACACTACATTCACATTTTAGAAAGTTTCACGAAAAGAAAATAGAAACGACGTAAATTCCCACACACTCTTAACAGTACGTGAGCTTGGGGGGAGTTTCAGTAGTGTTGTGCACCAGAGACGAAACCGGGTCGCTATTACCCGGGATTTTTTCAAACTTCAGGTTAAGCTTTGAAAAAATAAAAATACTTATATTGGAGTGCGGTGAGTCTCTTTTGAACTTATTGGACATTTTTGGCGTCAATGATAAGAAGTTGGGCAAACCTTTTTATTCCTTAAAGTAACATGGGAAAGTAAATCTTGTTAGTATATAAGCCGAAAAATCAAAACTGATTTGCATGATTTCGCACTCAATGTGATGTGAAGTCACCTACACAACTTTTTGAATCAAACAAATTGGAACAAAACACTTCGCCACACATCATCTAATTCTTATCATACAGCTCAACATTACATAGCACTTTTGTGTTTTAGCGTTATATATATACTTTAGTAAAATATTTTATTTGATTGAGGGTTTCACTCATCGGAGATTCTTTGGAAATATTTTTGATTATGGCTAGGATTCATATAATATATTCTATAAATTAAATCAAACAAAACTTCATTTAGTTGCTGATTCCTGAAGATAGAAAGCCATAACAATTAGAAAAATGCAAAGCAAAACTCAGAATCTGCAAACCTTGTTTTGCTGAGATTTTCCTTCTTACCTAGATTTGAAACACAAAGTCTGACCCCCTCCCTCGTAGCGTAGCGAGAAAAATTGGGCCAGTGGATAACACCAGTTTTCAACATGCCCCCTACAATTGCATCTCTCACATGTCTGACCTTGACCCGCAGATGAACCCAGAATGAGCATGGGGAGAAACTGACATTTGGACATGCGTCTATGTACAGAAACGAAAATCCCCAGACCAGCAAAACCTTCGTGAGCAGTAAAAAGCAAATCAGACTCAACCTAGTACATATTGATATTCGTAGTGTTGAAAGTTGAAGCCAGAAAAAGACAAGGAACTTCACAAACCCCGAAAGAACATGCACCGAGGAAAGTACTAGAAAATGGGACAGCGTACTAAACAGCGGCTGAGCCACGCTCAGTTGTAATAGGAGTCTCGAGCAGCAGAGCGTAATCTCTTCCTGGGTATGGCTAAAGAATGGAGCTAAACTTGAGAACTGAACGAAAGAACCTTTCAATCGCAGACTTAGTTTGATAATATGGCTTAGTTAGAGTTGTAATCCACGCAAAGAAGGCTCAACTGTGCCCATATTCGTTTGACTTTGTTGATCTCTTAAACTAAACAGTAAGATAGCTCTAGTCGGGTTTTGTCATTGTATTATACTACTCTTTGCATAATACAAATGGTTATATCCTACGCAATGAGCGATAAACCAACCAAAACTAAAAACCTTTCGTTAACAGTACACGTCAACACTGCTAGAAATATCTACTCAACTTGCTTATCATTTTAATATAAAACAAACAGTTTTAACAAACCAGTTGATTATAGGCAGCTGACACAATGTATGCAAAAGAACTGTGCTAACTATAAAGAACAAATATTTACAATCTTCCAACAAAACACAAATGAAATTCAATTTATTAACAAACAAAACAACAAATGAAACAAACAATACTTTTGAATCCATCAGATTGCAAACTAAAAAGTGCCCTGAATCGAAAAATACAATACAAAACCAGAAACATTATGTAATAGCAGTTCAATCGGAAAATGATTCCCGTGAAGAGTTAACCTAGTTATATACTACACTAATATCGGGTTTTCATATCGAAAAATTTCAACATCAAAAATATAGTTCAACATCAAAAATATCAAAAATATATATGTTTTTATAGTGGAAACTGCCAAAAATCGCTAAAAACTACGCAGTCTAGGCAATTTCTCTAAACTTTTGGGTAAAATGGTAAATTTGACGAAGACCGGGGAGGGCGCCGACGACCTTCTCAGTGAAAACAAGCTTTAACCCCAATCAAAAATAAACATTAAAACATAATTTGAGCACATCAGCCTTCTCTGAGCTTCCAGCAGACCTGTTCAATCAGTGGCCGACTGACGTCCGGTTTCAACAGATCACAGGCTTTATAGGGCAATGACGCATTATAGGCTAGCATTATGCTAGAATCGTGCAGTATACAACGGAACTGATTCAGCAGTGTGACGCAGTTTCTCAGACGCGCTATGACTTCACGATCCACCAATGGAATCCTGTCCAGGTGCTGATGAAATCCCCCGGTTCCCTCCACATCCTCATCCTGGACAGTGATGGGATAGATCCAGACATATCCATTGTTGCCAAGGATTAGGGAGGCGCCACAGGGAAGATTATGAAAATGAGTCTTACGTCGCTTGACTAGGGAAGGGGACACCCGGACCAGCACTCCCTGAGACAGCTTGCCATATTTTAGGCTGCGAGTATGCAGGGCTAATGAACCGTCCTAAAACACAATCATGCATTTAGGTACATAAGTAAACAGACAGCAATTTTCAATTCAAACAAGCTATATCCTTCGGTTGAAAACTGAAAAAGCTATGTATTCAAGAAAATTCGCAGCCAAATAGCGGAACCTATCAACGTAAGAAATGTATAATTTTCACTGTCTGAAATGAGGTCTTCAGGGTCTTCTCTTCTACTTCTTCTTGAAATGAGGTCTGCGGGGAAAGATTCTATAAGGTTGTCCGATCATTATGTACACATCATTATGCATACCGAACTTTGCATATACTCACATTTTTATGCATATATGTACGTACATACACACACCAGTTATTACGTATACTTTCAGAAAAACACTGAAATATACAAAAGTTGGTTTATTCAAGTTGGTGATCGCATCTCTCCCCAGAGATGCTCTCAGTGAAGTTACTCCGAGGGACCCACACCGTTCTTTAGTTTTGAATTCAAATTCGGCAGACCTTTCCATCATTTTAAAGAAAACCAGAAGCTATTCGGTGAACAATTTGCAGGACTAGTGCCCGAAATACGGGCAAATTTGAATGGACAAACAGCAGTGGAAATCAAGTTTTACCCTGTTGGATGGTATATTGTAATGATATAGAATCTATATAAAACGACTCTCGATTGCAGCACAAATTTTTTTAAGTCTCTATCTGCAGAACCAATGCGTGCAACGCGTGGCGTAAATTCGTATATATATGACGCACACATTATAAACCAAAACGTACGCGTCCGTCCATACCTGATAAATTGACTGAACTTCTGCGCTGATTAAGTCTCCCTCCTGCAAATAATCTCTCATAACCAATTCATCCTCCAAAGACTTTCGCCTCAATTCACCACCAGGCAAATTAACGGCTGCCAACGTCAGGATAGAATCCAGTCTTGAATTGGTCTCTACCTTCCAACGACGCTGTCCAACTTCAGTAATTCTGCCCACAATGACATCACCAATTTCGCCATTATATCTGAAATTATATATATGACATGAAAATGTATTGTATGGCCTTTCGACGCAATATCGCGAAGGCCCGGAACAAACATTTTGTGCGTAGTCAGACAAAACACCAAGAAGGGTTGTAAAATTTCTAATTCTGTAATCGCTCAAACCTTAGGGATCGACCGGAATTCCGGTTCCGGTTCCGGTACTTTTTGGTTCCGGTTCCGGTTCCGGTTTTTGAAAACGTACCGGAACCGGAACCAATTTTAGCCTATTATCAAAAGCAAAATTTTATTAAAATTTTCAAAAATTTTATCAAACTTCTTTAAAACTTTTTGAAAAAACTGCGATTCTCTTATAACCAGAATATTATTTATACAAAAATTTTCGCCTGCGGCGCTATTGCATTATATACTTAGAATGTTTTGAATTTGTAATAATAATGTCTAATGTATCGTTGTTATGAATATTAATATATATATTATAAAACAAAAATAATACTTAATAACTCAGATTAGATAGCACAAGACCGCCGAAACTTTTAAATTTAAGAGTACCTAATGCTGAATTGAAATTATTGAAGCCTTACCGTCGACCTATGCTATTTCAAAATTATAGAGTGCGCTGTTGTATAATCAAATGTCAGTTTTAGCTTAAATTTAATCTTTTTAATTGTTTAAATCGAGACTGGACTTTAAATATGGACTACGTAAGTTTGTTGCTCTTTGTTTAGTAATTAATCCATTGCGCAGATCAACAGAATTACTAAAAAATTATGGATGGAACAAATAGCAATGGTTTTTAAAAATCTTTTGATGAAACGTCATTTAAAATTTAAAAATCCTGATGAAGCTAGCTAAACGGAAGTAATTTTGTTTAACTCAAGTTGGAGAAATTGTGCATTTCGGTTTTCTTTGAAACTTGAGAAAAATACTTTTGGCTTATATGTTTAATGGATGAAAATTTATATATAATATTTCAATCATGCAAAAACCCATTTGCATTTTAATCAGAAAACTCCAATAACTAAGTAATTATACTGAGATATAACAACAAGCTAAGGAATTATAAGCCGATGTTCTAAACAAGTCCAATTTTGTATATAGCTGATGTTACCTAAGTTCATAACCAGATTAGATTTACAGTTATACATACAAGAACAGTAATTTTCAGAAAATGTTTAATTTTGTCTGAAGTACAGAGAGAATAAAAGTAAACTAAAACAGTAATAGATATCTTTTGTTTTCTAAAAATGTAAATGGCATTATTTTTTATTTTGCGTTTTGAAAATGCTGCAACGCTTCTAGTAAAGTTAAATGAACTTTTTGATTATGACTAGAAATTATCAGCCTAGAAAGCCAGATAAAAACTAAACATGTTTATGACTTATTTTGTCGATGGAGCAGTTGTTGGTGCTCGCAAAAATTTTGGAGGAATCAATTTCTATCTACTTATCTTTAGCTTAATTTAAAATTCAGCTTAACCAAGTAAGAAGTTAAATTTTATTTGCAAGCAAATGTCCTTTAAGTCAACTTGCATTCGATTAAATTATTCATCGAAATTCGTATATAGAATGTAAAAATATAGATGCCGTTTATTCATCGAAAATGTGCTCGAATAATATAAATATAGCATATTCATACCGTGTATAATTAATTTTAAATTTTAAATTTTAATTTTAAAGCTATAATGTAGTAAAGTTTAACTGAGCTATAAGACAAAAATCTCTTAATAAATTGCAAATTTCATGTTCCTGCATTGAAATAACTATATAAAATATAAAGCAAACGTTATTACAATGTTCTAGTAACTATTAAAAAGCGAAAAATTCTGCAAAAATTGTCCAAAACGTCAGAAAAAAATTTTCGACTTTTGTAGTGTTAAAGAGCTGGTTCCGGTTCCGGTTCCGATTCCGGTTACGGTTTTTTAAAGCCAATTCCGGTTCCGGTTCCGGTTCCGGTTTTTTGGAGTTCCGGTCAATCCCATATCCACTCAAGCCCTTCCCTCACTGTTTTGGGCTTCCCCATCCCACTCCAGTGTTTTTTCGCCGACGGCTTATGTGTAATATTACACACCTCGCCAAAAATTTTTGCTATTTTTTAGAAAAAAGTGTGTAACTACCTAAAAATTTCTTATTTTCTCCCGTTTTGTTTACCACTATATATAAGTATCTGGGCTTATTCTAGGGAATTTTTCTTGGGGGGGGGGCTCTTTGGGGGGGCCCTCGGGGGGGCGAGTCATTCTTGGGGGGGGCGAAAATTTTTCAAAATTTTTCTAAAAACATGCTAAAAACAGCGCTATTTCAATAGTAATTGCCAAAAAAGGTCTTTTTAGTGCAAAAAACGCTTAAATAGGCAAAAATTGACTAAAAATCTCCGGCGAAGCGAATCTGAGCGATTTTTTCAGGGCAAAAGTTGGTATATACCAGAAGGGGCACACACTTTTTGGGGGGGCGATTTTTTTGGGGGGGGGGAACGATTTTGGGGGGAAGGGTGTTTATGGGGGGGGCCCCCCCCCCCCACTAAAATAAGCCCAGAGTATATTGGTAATGGGAACTAATTATTTCGAGGTGTTTCGAAGCAGCTTGTTTATAAGTGAAAATTGAAAACTCAAATTTACAGGAAAATTGGTGAAGCTCCACCAAATCAACAAGACAAAGTTAAAAATTAAGCAATTATAACACAACGAGCTGCACTCATAGGAACGTATATATATGTACTACTTACTTATATAGCTAGAGAAAGGAAAATCGGCTACAAAATTTAGTTGGGATGATTTTGTCTTGAAGAACGAATAAACATTTATTAGAATTAAAAACGCCAATTTATCTGAAGGGAAGTGAATGAATGAACAAATGTAGTAAAGACGAACTGATTGTTAAGTATATACGTATGTACATATACAGAAAAAGCTAGTTCTTTCCGTATACAACACCAAAAATAATATATAAGAAACGGTGTAGAAGGGGGGTATGGGGGCGAAGCCCCCCAGAAACGGTAAATATGTGAACACAAATTAATGCGCATTGGAAAAAGTTCCCATTAGTTGGCAAAACTTGTCCAAAATTTCTGTGTAACGTTACACAGTCGGCAAAAATTTTTTGCTATTTTCCAGAAAAATGTGTGTAATTACACGCGTTTTTTTGAGCAAAAAAACACTGTCCCACTCACTATAATAATCCACATTCCATCCCACTCAGTATAATTAGGGTGCCCAGAGAATGCCAAAAGTTAAGGATTTTTACGAGACCGTACAAGTAACGTACAGGTAGGTGTAGGACTCAGGTCTCGAGCACGGTAGGGAGTCTCGGTCTCGCCCAAAAGTCGAGACTTGGCCAGTCTCGGTCTCGGTCTCGCCCAAAAGCCGAGACTTGGCCAGTCTCGGTCTCGCTCACCCAGAAGTCTCGGTCTTGGAGCGAGACCGGCAGTTTTTTGAAAACATCAAATTTCAGCGAAATTTTTAAATCAGTGTAACGAAAATTAACTGACGAGGTGCGGCAACCGTATGTTTATGTGTTAAAGCCCCTAATACTGGGCCTAAGCCTCAAAAACTGGAAGAAATTAAGTTTAAGCTTAAAATTACTAGTCTCGGTCTCGCCCAAAAGCCGAGACTTGGCCAGTCTCGGTCTCGGTCTCGTTCTCGGTGAAATCTCGGTCTCGCCCAACCCTGGTCTCGAGCTAGAAACAGGACATCTAAGGAAACACGTCTGCGGAAGCATAGGCTGCGATGGCTGGAGCATGTAGCTCGAATGGACAACAGACGCGTCCCAAATCGATGCGCCTTTTCCACTACGCTCACCACCTGGCGTGCACGCCAAGGATGACCCCGGCAAACTTGGAAACAAAATGTTCAGGATGATCTCAACCCAATGGTCCCAAGGTCTTCGACTGGAGCAACACCGTAAAAAGATTGGCAGCAGATCGAGCTCAGTGGAAAGAGATATCAGATGCCACCTATTCAGGGTATTTTTTACAGGGGGGGGGCGGCCCCCCCCCGAAATTGACCTCCCCCCGAAAATGCCTTCCCCCCCGAAATCGCTCCCTCCCGGGATTTTTGCTTCCCTCCCGTGATTTTTTGGAGAAACAAATTTTTGCCAAAAATAGGCCAATTTTCAAAAATTTTCCGGCTTCACCGGAGATTTTTTCGTTAAAATAGCTATTTTTAGCTTAAATCCTGGCATTTTTGAAAACTTTTTGCGTTTCACTATGTAAAATACGCCAAATATAATATTTTTTGGCTCATTTTTGCAAAAAATTCTCCCCTCCCCGGGAAGCCCCCCCCCGGAAAAAAATCCCTAAAAAATACCCTGATTATATTGTATATATTCGTGGCGAAGCTGATGTGATTAAGCACAAGTAGTATATACAAATTTAGTGAAAATTTTCCGGCACGCCTGTTTGTCTGAAATCATCTATTTTGGTACTCAAACTCAATTCTTGAGCTCGTTTAGAATACGTAATCTAGTTATAGCAGTACGTATGTAAAAACAGACATTTTACCGCATTTTTGGCAATTTTAAACCACTTTGAACTCCCCCACTTTTGGACTTCCCCTCCCATTTTTTCGCCTAGAGAAAACCCAAAACTTTACAGGCATTTCTTGTCTATCATATTAGTTTTCGTCTTCAAAGACTTTAAATGAGGAAGCTGATACATAAATCGATATTCACGATATTCACACTTTCACTGATTAAAAGATCATTCTCCCCCTCATGATGCACTCTAGTTAATCTCTCATCACTTTATATATATATATATTCGTAAAGAACGCAAATCCTGTCTTCTCCTTTCTTCACCCAAAAACATGTTCAAGGTCCAAGAAGACACAATACGTACAAAAGAACAAGTCGAACCTGGTTTTAAGCGGTCTGACTGAAACAAGCTTATTCACTCTCTCCACAACACCGGCAACAGAGGCATGCAGACTGTCACTCTCAAAATATGTACCATGCCCTCTCATAGAATTGGAATCTACAATAATAGCATCACTAGGGGTGACCAAATTTCTGATGCAACTACCATCTCCCGGCAACTGAACAGATTCAGAAGTGCAAGCTAAGTCAACATGAAGCATTCTGCCAATTCTCAACCCTAGAATATATACACAAGTAATAAAATGGTCCTCCGCGCATGAAAAAGTAATATGGGTGGAGGTGAGGTTGTAAAATCAAAAGAGGACTAGTCTTAAAAATGCTTAATATGGGGGCTAGGTTCAAAAAAAGAAGAAGACTAGGTTGTGGGCAAATTAATATGGGCACAGCTTCGCCGAGCAACCCATATTCGCGGACTGAAAAAGTTATATATATACATATTATATATACATACATATACATGTATGCCCGTGTTCAGATTTAGTGACGGTGCGTAAATAATTTAAATTTTGCAATAGTTTTTGATATCATAGGGGTCGCGGTAGCGTCCGACCCCTATAATATGTGTGAAAAGTGGCTGGAGACAGTGTAAAATAAGCTGCGCAGAAGCTGCGCAAAATCCTGCGCAGATCCTGCGCAGATTTCATGCGCAAATTGTAGAGCACATCCAGTTTAGTATGTCTGTGAAGTTTCAGCCCCGTATCACTTACCGTTAAAAAGTTGCGCCCCGGACCGGTTATGGCGGCGATGTTTTTTTTCCGGTTTCTCCTATTTGATGGTTGTATTGTACATAATGTTCGCCGCTTTCACGTGATCTGCAGCGGTGGGCCAACCTAAAGGGCTATGGGGTCTAGTAGTACCCTCTCAAGAATCACAACTTTTTTTGCGCCGCAGCTGCGCCACAGCGCCGCAGTGGCGCCGCAAAGTCGGCTCATAGCGAAAAGTGACCATTTTTGTGGTCGTCGCTCAGGTCGAACGTTACGAGCTGGAGCTGATTTCCTTTTATATTCAGAAATTACATATATTGAACTAACTAACGGTCCAGGTTGCGTTTCTCTATCACTTCCCTAGCGACCACAGTGGCCCGTCAAAGATGGCGAAAATTCGAAAAATGAAAAATCGAAATTTCTCGCTATCTATTTAACTTTGAACGCTCAAATCTTCCATACAATGGTTTTCTGGCACGGAGAATCGATTCCCGCAGTCAGTTTTACCGTCAGACCCACCCATCTTGCTAGGCAGGTTCCACTTTGCCGTCGGGAGGGTCAAGTCGGAAACCGCTTCCTGGAGGTCCATAGTAGGCTTTACCTGGCCTCTCAAAACTTTGTCTATAGGGGTTTTCTGGTGCGCCCAGCTCATTCCCGGTGTCCTTTTTGCCGTAGGACTCATTCATCTTGCTGTGCTGGTTCCACTTTGCCGTCTGGAGGGTCATGTCGGAAACCGCTTCCTGGAGGTCCATAGTAGGCTCTACCTGGCCTCTCAAAACTTTGTCTATAGGGGTTTTCTGGTGTGCCCAGCTCATTCCCGGTATCCGTTTTGCCGTCCGACGTACCTATTTTGCTGGGCTGGTTCCACTTTGCCGTTTGAAGGGTCAGTCGGGTGGGGGGGTCAAGTGGTCAAAAATGAAAGTTTTCATAAGTGGTCGAATTTGGTACCAAACGAAAGGCCTAAGCGAGCTGAGCAATTTTTGTCATAGAACTGCATGCTCAAAGTGGCTGTAGAGTGCTGTGTTGGGGTGGGGTGGGGACTTAGGCGATTTTCGGTCAAAAATGAAATTTTTCAAAAGTGGTCAAATTTGGTACCAAATGAAAGCCCTAAGCGAGCTGAGCAACTTTTGTCATAGAACTGCATGCTCAAAGTGGCTGCAGAGTGCTGTGGTGAGGTGGGGTGGGGACTTAGGCGATTTTCGGTCAAAAATGAAAGTTTTCAAAAGTGGTCAAATTTGGTACCAAACGAAAGGCCTAAGCGAGCTGAGCAATTTTTGTCATAGAACTGCATGCTCAAAGTGGCTGTAGAGCGCTGTGGTGGGGTGGGGTGGGGACTTAGGCGATTTTCGGTCAAAAATGAAAGTTTTCAAAAGTGGTCAAATTTGGTATCAAATGAAAGCCCTAAGTGAGCTGAGCAACTTTTGACATGGAACCATCCACCAATATTTGCTGTGCCAAATAACGTCACGTGCCCATGAAACTTTTGTCTTTACTTCTTCAACCGGAATTTAAAGGATATATATACCTATTTATATTTATTATATATTTAAAGGATATTTAAAGGATATATATATACGATATAGCCAACACACACATATTATCCTCTTTTGTGCGGAGCATTTTTATTCTTGTATATATATATATACAAGTAATAAAAATGCTCCTCCGGAGCATGAAAAAGTAATATGGGTAGTTGTGAGGTTGTAAAATCAAGAGAGGACTAGTCTTAAAAATGCTTAATATGGGGCTAGGTTCAAAAAAAGAAGAGGACTAGGTTGTGGGCGAATTAATATGGGCACAGCTTCGCCGAGCAACCCATATTCGCGGACTGAAAAAGTTATATATTTTTATACGTACCAGTGTTCAGATTTAGTTACGGCACGTATATAAATAATATACGACTATGATAAACGAGTTTTAGTGGAAGCAAACATTTCTTTCGATAAACTCTTAATATTTATCTACTGAGCGTTTTAACCATTTATAAGAAAAGTATATATTTCAACAATAACTTCAGGATCAGGACACTCTCCGACGATCTTCTATTTCTATTCAACCGTTAGCGTTACAATCATAGCTTTGGTTCTTCCTAGTTGCTTGTCGTAGTCCAGCACAACCAAATTATATACTATATAGTTTACGTATATATAACTGCTGGAATTGTAATTAATGACTGACATTAATTGCTTTGTATATGGCAATCGCCAAGACGAAGCGTGAAAGCCCGCGAATATGGGTTGCTCGGCGAAGCTGTGCCCATATTAATTCGCCCACAACCTAGTCCTCTTCTTTTTTTGAACCTAGCCCCATATTAAGCATTTTTAAGACTAGTCCTCTCTTGATTTTACAACCTCACAACTACCCATATTACTTTTTCATGCTCCGGAGGAGCATTTTATTACTGTCCTTCTGTCATTTTAAAGGTTCCCTTTCCAGCAGTGAGCTGACGCAGATAAGGAGCTTGAAAAATGCAATAGGCAGGGCAAATGTGAGCAAATGGACTTTCATTTTTTACCAAACATGACTACTTTTGAAGACTTTCATTTTTGACCCACACCGGGCCCACTGTGGGTGGGGCACCCACCCACAGGTCGGTGGGGCCACTTTTTGGAGGTGGTATAATGACAAAAGTTGATCGCCTCGCCAAGGGCTTTCATTTGATACCAAACTTGACCACTTTTGAAGACTTTCATTTTTGACCCACACCGGACCCACTGTGGGTGGGGCACCCACCCACAGGTCGGTGGGGCCACTTTTTGTGGGTGGCATAATGACAAAAGTTGATCGCCTCGCCAAGGGCTTTCATTTGATACCAAACTTGACCACTTTTGAAGACTTTCATTTTTGACCCACACCGGGCCCACTGTGGGTGGGGGCTGTGGGTCAGGGATCACATCCAGCGACTTCAGCAGTATGCTCATCGTTTTCAGCGACCCCGATTTACCATATATGGGTACCACCCCAAGGCCGAAAAACGCCATTTTTAGTGACTTTTAGGCCATTTCTAGTAAAAGTGGGACTTAGAAACTTTTCGCCAAAACAGGTGAAAAAATGCAAAGTTTGGGCCCATCTCCTGAAAGCTCCAGAGCGAAATTAAAAAATCCCCCTCGTTACATTCCGCACATAGTCCGAAATATTCAAATAAAACAAACCAAACCGATCTAGCTGCTAACCTGTGAAAAAAAGTCGATCACAACCGAAGTGCCAAAATAGCGAAAGTCCGACTTTGGGGCCTTGGCACAGAGCCAAAATTGGCCAGGTGCCAAAATGACCAAAAAAAGGTTGCATGGGAGGACCCTGCCTACCAACATATAATAGTAGTATAGGACCAAAATGCCCATATCGTTCCAACACTGCGCTGACATAAGCACTTCCGAAAAGCGTTATTAACCGAGAAAAAAAACAAACGCACGGTAACTCCCGCCTAGTGCAAAATTTCGAAGTTCGGAATTTTAACCAAAAGTATGGTGGTACTTGTAGTACTGCTCGAGTACTTTACGATGGTAACATTTTTACCCCTCCCAGACCTCTAATTAGCTGGCACCAGGCCAACACTGTCTCCAGGGGGCCGCGCAGACGCCTTTATACCCATATTATGTATATACAAACGTTATATATACTAACCTGGCTTTTTCCTAGGCAAAAGTTTCTGGGGTCCCCCAGGTCTGGGAGGGGGAGAAAAATTTTCCGAAAAATCCCTAAAAACAGCTAGTTTTTGCTGCTGAGCTAAAAATTAACTATTTTTAACTTGAATTTAAGCTTAAAATAGCTAAAAAAGAATAACAAGTAACCCCTAAAAGGGGCAATAGTTCGCTAAAAGGAGTTAATTTAAGCCGGATGTTTTGGCCGATGTTTTTTGTTCAATAACTAACCATGAGGCGCCAAAAGCCCCAATTTTTGTAAAGTGCAACGACATTTGTACAAGTAATTAAAATTAGGGATGCACTGGAACCTAGGCCCGGCCCCGCCCCGGCACCGGGGCCAGGGCCCGTCCCGGCCCCGGCCCCGGTAGTCGGCCCCCGCCCCGGCCCCGGCCCCGGTGGTCAGGCCCCGGTACCTACCGGGGCCAAAAATTAGCAAACTTTTGTAAATTTTTAACATTTTTTGACCAAAATTTTGAATTTTCGAAAGTCAAAAAGTGTTACAAATCGTTTGTTTTCGCGCTGATATGAATGAAAACAACTATAGTAACGTTTTTATGTCACACATTTTTGCAAAATTTAAATTTTCAAGAAAAGTTTTGAAAATTTTCGATTTGGACCCCCAATTTCTAGGCCCCGGCCCCGGCCCCGGTACCGGGGCCAAGGTGGCCCCGGCCCCGGCCCCGGCCGGGGCCACGATGAGGTCCCGGCCCCGGCCCCGGCCCCGGTAGTGGCGGCCCCGGTGCATCTCTAATTAAAATGCTCCTCCGGAGCATGAAAAAGTAATATGGGTGGTGGTGAGGTTGTAAAACCAAGAGAGGACTAGTCTTAAAAATGCTTAATATGGGCTAGGTTCAAAAAAAGAAGAGGACTAGGTTGTGGGCGAATTAATATGAGCACAGCTTCGCCGAGCAACCATATTCGCGGACTGAAGAAGTTATGCACATACACAAACGTATACCAGTGTTTAGATTTAGTTACGGTGCATAAATAATATATACAACTCTGATTAACGAGTTTTAATGGAAGCAAACATTTCTTTCAACAAACTCTTAATATTAGTGTGCATTTTAACC